>VSMD01028020.1:0-23409 GCA_008750895.1 Mirza zaza | reverse complement strand
AGGGAGGAGCCCTGGAAGATCCTTGAGCTGGTGTAGGTCCTGGGCCTGGCTGCATGGGCAGAAGGTGCCTTGGGTTTACTGGGCATCTGTCTTAATGACCTCATGGAGGGCAGAGTCAGCATCTTGAGCCATTTACTGAGGATCTACTATGTGCTGGGCTCTGGGTGCAATGCTCTACACGCATTGTTTCAATGACACCCACAGTGACCTCTTTATAACAGATGAGCTTCAATTGTCAGAGAGGTTAAAAGACTTTCTGGAGTCCTGGCCCCAACACGTGGGCTTCCTGCCCAGACAGCTGTCACATGCTGCTCCCACCACGCTGGGTTCTGGCCTCAGACCTGGCAGATTGGCATGAAGGAAATGGCAGTCAGCCCCTGCCCAACCTGGCCCCTGCTTGGCCATGTGTCCCTACAAAAGGCCCAACCCTGTGCTGAGTCTGTTTCTTCACCATAAATGGTTCATCCATAAGTGAGTATTCAATACATGCTACTTCTTTCCCTACCTCCTCCCCTTCATAAACGCCAAGAAATGGTTTTTGAAAAACCCATGAGAGGGTGTGCCTATTACGGACTAGGTTGGGGTATTTCTTAGGCTCTACCCCTTCCCCACACCCCATGCTAGAAAACCCACCTGAGTGTTTCCCTTTCAGCCAGTGGGACTGGTGCCATTCACATCAGTTACATCTTTAGTGACAAAGTGCATAGAAACAGATGGGCAGGCAGGCCCTTCCTGGCAACTCCTTTTAAAGGGGCCCTTGAAAGGGCAAAAACAGCAACAAAACCTAGGCCTTATCAATAGAATGTCAATGATTAAAGATCCAAAGAAGCCCCCTCTTAAAAAAAAAAAGGAAAATTGTCCAAAGCCTGCATTTGGGGTGCCATAGGTCAGTGCTCCTCAAAATGCCAGTGGCACAGGACCAGATTTTGTCCATTTGTTTGTGTCCTAATCCTTCACAATACATTTTGTAAAACACAATATAAATTATAAATTTCATAAATTACTTATGAAAAATAAGCAAGACATTGCACAACTTTTTATTATTAGGTTCAACGGACATAAAATTGCTCTGCCACATTGCTCTCTAAAGTTCTGAACAGTTCCTCTCAGTCTCTGTGCTTATTGTGTCATGAGCCGGTAACATGCTGTTCAGAACCAAGCCGGAGTGGCACTGCCCTAGAACTCACTGGTGTGACTAATCATTGGTATTGTAAGGTTGTCGTGAGTTAAGATGCACACACACACACACACATGCACACAAAACCAACCTCCCCCCAAAATAAAATAAAATAAAATAAAATAAAATAAAATAAAATAAAAAAGTAAGTTAAGATACACAGACTACTTGGTAAACTGCAAAGTGCTGTGCATGGATTGGTTGGGAATGTCATCTTAGCCACTTATATCTGGGTAAGCTGAGGAGGCTCCGGAAGGGCAGGGCATACCTGGAGTCACACAGCTGGTAAGTGGCAGATGCAGGACTGGTCTCCTGGCTCTCGGCTCTTTACATTCTGCCTTGGGCAGTGGCTACTGGGATGCAGCACCCAGGTGCACCTTCAAGGAAGGACTTGTTGTCCCAGGCCCAGGAAGTGCAGCCTGGCCCTTCCGAGATCACCTCCACTGCAGACAGCTGCTTCTGCAAGGGCACACAGATCCCACGACTGATCCGGCTATCCAGGGTAGATAGCCTGGGTCCCCTCAATTCCCATGGGCCATTTCAGTTTGACTTCTTCCTCTAATTCTGCTGCCTTCCCTTCCTTCTAAAGGTATTGACCCCAAGAGCTCTCTAATAAACAAACTGAGGCTCACCTCAGAATCCACTTCTAGAGAACCCAACCATGCATATTTGAAGAGTTCAATTCCAGCAGGAGGCTCAGAGAGGTTAACTAACTTGTCTGCTGTCCCACAGTTTTTAAGTAGTGGAGCTGGGATTTGAACTCAGATCTGATTGCAGAGGCTGTACTCTTTGTCTAATAAAGTGGGACCTCTTAACTACCAGCTTGGGAAACAAAGGAAAGAATCAGAAAATTTGGATTTACATTGTGAAATTTAAAATAATTTATTCAGAATAGCACAGCCAGTTTGGAAAACATTTTGGCAGTTTCTCATAAAGTTAAACATAGGCTTACTACACAACACAGGCACTGTGGCTTGTGGGAGGGTGCAGGGAGGGCAGAGCCCCCTTATTTCTCGCTTGCTTTTACCAGAGCCTGGTTAGTCTAGAGCAGGGGTCAGCAAACCACAGTCTCTGGCTGAATGACCTGTGAGCTAAGAACGGTTTGACAGATGAACATTTGCAATCAATTTGATGATAGGGAGCACTAAGCCCCAGTTAAGTGAACTGTCATCCTCAAAAAAAAAAAAAAATTCCAGGTCGGGCGCAGTGGCTCATACCTATAATCCTAGCACTCTGGGAGGCTGAGATGGGAGGATTGCTTGAGCTCAGGAGTTTGAGACCAGCCTGAGCAAGAGTGAGACCTCGTCTCTACTATAAATAGAAAGAAATTAGCCAAACAACTAAAAATAGAAAAAAAAAACCCAAAAACTAGCCGGGCATGGTGGCGCGTGCCTGTAGTCCCAGCTACTCAGGAGGCTGAGGTGGGAAGATGGCTTGAGCCCAGGAGTCCTGGGCTGTAGTGTGCTATGTGATGGGTGTCCCCACTAAATTTGGCCTCAACGTGGTCACCTCCAGGAGCAGGCGACCACCAGGTTGCCTGAGGAGGGGTGAACCAGGTGGGAAACAGCGGGTGAAAACTCCTGCACTGGTCAGCAGTGAGGCCGCACGGGTGCATAGCCGCTGCACCCAGACTGGGCAACACAGGGAGACCCTGCCTCTTAAAAACCAAACCAAAACAAAAAATTGTAGAAATGTGTTTTGTTTCTTGCTATATAAGTACCTGAATAATATCTTCAACTTTGCCTCTTGGCCTGCAAAGCCTCTACCAGCCCTCATTTAATGAGTTGTCCTGTCTTTCACCTCAAATCTGTCTTAAGCCATCCCCAGATCCACCCTTCCTTTTGCAGCAGAAGGATGTTCCCCATGTAAGTCTGCCTATTACTATTCCCCTGATTCAGACTTCCCAGTGGCTTGTCCGTGCCTCTGGCTGCTCTAGCTCCTTGGCTGGCGAATAGCCCTCATAGTCTGGTTCCTGTCTTCCTTCCCAGACACTCCGTGCCCTCCAGCCATGCTACACTCCAGGTTCTTTAAGGTTCTCACCTTGCTTCCCCTAGCAATGGCATTTTGCACACGCTCTTCTCTCTGCCTAAGATGCTTTTTACCACCGAAGGCCAATTCCTCTTGGTCTTTTAAGTCATTTCAGACATTACCTCCTCCAGAAAGCCTTCCCTGATTTCCCCTCTCTCCAGGCTGTTAGGGGCCTTCTCTGGGCTTCCACGATCCTCTGCTTCCTTCCAGCCCAGCATTGATCACACTTTTAAAATGCCTGTGGCCTCCAGCAGACTGGGAGCCCTGCAGAGCTGGACTTGGTCTGGTTCTGTACTGATGTCCCTGCTTCCAAAAGGCAGGCTCCTGCAGGCTCCTGCCAGTTGGGAAGGGAGCAGGCCAGGGCTGGATGTCAGGAGGCCCAGTTCATTGCCTTCTCTGAATTGCAGTTCCTCCTTTGTACAATGGGGACAGGAGCACCTGGCTGGCTGGTGCTCTAAGGCCCAGGTAAAATGTGGGAGTGAAACCTTGGGGGTAGGGGCAGCAACTGAGCTCCACCATTATCAGTCCTCCACAGGCAGCCCCAGATAGACACGAGCCTGGGCTTTGGGGCGGGTGTGATCTGGGCCATTCCAGGCAAAGGTCAGTCCTCAGTGGCCAGCTGCAACTGGCCTGGCCCTGGACCCTGCCAGCCCATCTCCCTACCCTTCGGAGAGCCAGGAATAAAATGGACTTTGGCTGATCATGCTTCCGGAACAGGGTTCAGGAACACATGTGTGCAAATGTGTTCATGTCTATGGGAATGTTTCTGCAGGAGTATCTGTGTGTATGTGGGCTTGTGTGGAAGTGTGTACACATCCGTGCATGCACTTGTGGGTACATGTCTGTGTGCACCAGTGTGTGTGATCCACATGCATATTCACACACATGTGTTCCCATGCCCCTGTGTCTGAGTGTGCATGGCTGTGTGTGTGACCCCGTGCATGTGTATGGGCAGGAGTTGAGAGAAGAGGGGAGAGTCAGGCCTCTCGGCCTTGCCAAAGTGCAACATCTGCTTCTTTCGGATTCCCCTGACCCTGTACCCTCCTCTCACACTCCACAGCTCCCACTTGAGCAACAAGCTCCTGGCACCCAGTGTACAGGGACCCTCACTCCTTCTCCCATCAGTTCAGTGCTGTTGGGAGAGACCTAGAATCGGAGATAATAAGGGTGAATCCTGAGGTTGGTGCAGGGGATACTGGCACGCTCCACCAGGGTCCCTCTTACCATTTCTGGGTACACCATTCCTGCTGCTGTCAGCTCTGCCTTCCCACCACCTGCCTGCAACTCTCCTGGCTCACCTTGGACTACTAACGTCACTATTCCTGTGTGCAGAGATGGTAAACCCTTGGGAGTTACATCACCCGTTCTCTCCTCCGGTGGCCCTCAGCCAAGACTAACTGGAGAAAGGCAGCTGCTCGGCTTTAGGGTGGAACAAACAAGGGGGCATAAGTCACCCTCCAGAGCGGCCATGTGTGATCAGGCTGAGGCTGCTGGGCCAGAGGCCTTTGGCCTGTTCCCTTCCCTGCCCTGTTTCCCCAGCTCCCCCCAGCGTCTCCTGTGGCATTTCTGTCACAAGCCGGTCATCCCAGGGCCTGCTTCTAGGGAGTCCAACCCAAGACAGGGAGGCTGGGCCTAGAAATCCCTGCACCCCCACTGTACAAAAAGGACACTGAGACTCAGAGGGGACGTGGTCTCCAGAGGCTCCCTCTTTCACGTGCTACACTCCTACCCTTCATCTCACGGCCCCGCATTGCCGCCATGGTCCCCACCTCCCCTGCAGGCCAAGGCCCTCTCTACAATGCCCCCCAGTATCCCTGGGTTAGGGAGGCTTCTTGAGCTGCTTCCATCCCCCAAACCATCATCTCTCCTTGGACAATGAAGCACCAGGGGTCAGAAAGCAAAAAAAAAAAAGAGAGAAATGTTTCAGGATGGGGGTCAATGAAGCAAGAATTCCTCTGCCAATACCCGCCACCACATTGCCTGCAAGGGTGGACAACTAGGAGACAGATGGGGTTCCAGGTGACAAGATCTAGACTTCTCATTCTCTGATGTAGTCTTGTGTGGCAGAAAAGGCACCATTCTGGAAGCCGAGAGACCTGGATCCCAACCTCCACTCTTCCATCTCCTGGCTGAATAACTTTAAGGGAGTCAACCCCTATGAATTGAAATGTCAGGAGTTTCAAGAGTCAAAACTTCAGGGTCTAAAGGGCTCCATTCGCCCCTCTGCAGAATGGCAGCAATGCAGCAAGAGAGGCATAGACTTTCAGAGACAAGATTCAATCCTCAAATCCACTTCCCATGCACATGACACGCTCTTTGAATGGATGAATCAGTTATTTACCCCGTCTGCACCTTAGTTTCTTCATTTTTCAGTGGCAGTGACTGCAGCACTGACCTCACAGGCTGTTGTAAAGATTAAATGTGATAATGAACGTGGGGTACGTGGCAGGTCCCTGGCACACAGACAGCCTTGGGTAGCTGGTGGCTATTTTTGCTCTTGTTGTGTTATCACTCCGGGGTGGTATAACTGGCTTGCTTCTGCAGCCTCACCAACTTGGCACAAATCCCGTGCTTTGTAAAAGTCAAAGGACACTGCACAGAGGAGACACTGGTGGAAGGAGAGTTTAAAGGGCTTCCCTTCTCCCAGTCCCACCTGCCTCTGATGCCTCCCCTGGCTTCAAAAATATGAAACACACTCCCAAGGGGCTCCTGGCATAGGCCTGGGTGCCCAGTGGGTGCTCAGGCCAGTGAGCTAATCTGGGTGGGACTGAGTGCATGTCTCTATCCTGAAAATGGCTGAATGGCACAGCCAAAGTCTGTTTCCCTTCCATTTGGTGATGTGGATGGAAATAAGGCAGGCTCAACCTTTTCCCCTTTCCCTGCCACCATTCATTCAGAAAGGGTTTTGTTGTTAATATCGTTGTTGTTGTCATTTTATTTTGTTTCTTCAGGTAAGAAAATGTATTTGTCAGATTCCTTTTTAAAAAATCTTTAATTATGGTGAAATATAAGTGACAAAATTTGCCATCTTAACAATTTTTAAGTACACAGTTCAGTGGTGGTAAAGTGCATTCACATTGTTGAGCAACCACCACCATCCATCTCCAGATCTCTTTTCGTCTTGCAAAAGCTAAACTCTGTACCCATTAAACAATAGCCTCTCCGCTCCCTCCGACCCCCTCATTGTTGTTGTTGTTTTTTTCATCTGTGCAAGACTTTGGTTAGGTGGTATGATCTCTTTAATAAATATTTACCAATAGTTTCCTGGCCTGGCACTGAACTAGGCCTGGAATGCTGAGGGAACTTGAGGCTCACCACCAGCTCTGAAGGTTTAGGATTCAATAAGCCTGGGGGAAAAAAGAAGAAGAGAATTTATTATTATTATTATTTATTCATTCAACAAAACGCCCCTGACCCCGTCAGGCCCCAGGGCCAGGAAACAGCACTGGGAGATACCCTCCCTCCACCCTGGAGGTACTCGAGTCTGGTGCCAGGGTAAAGAGGCAAAGCCAACCAGCGGCCATCTGGACTTCCCCTCCTACTGCCTTTTGCTTAGCCACATCCCCGCCACCCTCTAGTAGAGGGAAGCGCAGGCTGCTGTGGACTTGCAGGGACCAAACAACCCATTGACAGGAGCTTGTGGGAAGAGCACTGCACAGGGAGTCTAGATCCTGGAATCCAGCCCAGCTCTACCCCGATCTCACTGGGTGACCTTGGCCTAATCCCCTCCCCTCTTTGAATCTCACTCTGCTAACTGTTCAATTGAAATTAACTTTCATATCCCTGATATGCACACCCTAGACACCTTGTCATGGCTGAATCAGATAGCGAATATGAGTAAACTTTAGCAATAAAAGTGACTGTGAACACGATGGCTCTGATTGCCCACATTCTGTGGTTTGTAATTTATGTGATTTGCAATTTAGATAAATAGACACCATCTCTGCTGGCTGCCAGCTCCAAGGATGTCTCCTGATTCCCTTCCCGTCCTGCTCCCTGACATGGATACAAAGAGCCCCAGACTGTCAGTTCAACTCCCACTAAACAGAGGAATACCATGGTTCAGAGTTGGCAGTGGACTGAGCCAAAGGTCACAGGGCAGACAGAAGCCTGCCCTCCCTCTCCCAGGTAAGCCACTTTAACACCTGGCCTACCCAGATCCTCGTATCAAGATAAATAAATTAAAACTTGGCCGGACACAGTGGCTCACGCCTAATCCTAACACTCTGGGAGACCAGGGCGGGAGGATTACTTGAGCTCAGGAGTTCGAGACCAGTCTGAGCGAGAGTGAGACCCCATCTCTACTAAAAATAGAAAAATTAGCCGGGCATGGTGGTGCATGCCTGTAGTCCCAGCTACTGGGGAGGCTGAGGCAGGGAAATCGCTTAAGCCCAGGAGTTGGAGGTTGCAGTTAGCAATGATGATGCCACTACACTCTGCCCAGGGCGACAAGAGGGAGACGCTGTCTCAAAAATTAATTAATTAGTTAATTAATTAAAACTTTATAGTATCCAAATAGTAGGTACTTGGAGACCATCCAGAGTAATAGTTAGAGGTACTGCTACTATGCAGTAGTAGTGTAGTACTCTGCTACCACTACTATTACCATTACTACTTCTTCTTCTTTTTTTTTTTTTTTTTGAGAAAAATTTATTTTCAATTCTTATTTTCAGTAGGAAAGTCGCTTGGTGCACAGAGACCGGGAGACAGGGATGGAGACGTCCCAGCCCTTCCTGGCTGGAACAGGAAAGATGACTGGGCACAGGACACGGGCATTACTACTTATGATGATGATGATGATGATGATGATAGCAGCTAATGTTATGTGCCAGGCATCCCAGTGAGAGCTTTATAAGTCTCATTTCATCTTCACTCACCCCTATGAGGTTGGTTTTATTGTTGTCCACATCAAACAGATGAAGTAACTGAGGCATCGAGAGGTTAGGTAACTTGCCTGGGGTCACATGCTGGTAGGGGCTGGGGCTGGAATGAAACCTAGGCAGTCTAACTCTGGAGCCCTTGTTACTCTTTTTTTTTTCTTTTGGCATATGATGGGGGTACAGATTTTAAGGTTTCAATAAATGCCCTTTCCCCCCTCCCCCCTGGAGCCCTTGTCACTCTTCTGCGGGGCTGCACTGCACAGCTGGGAGGCTGAGGGAATTTTTTTTTTTTTTTTACTTTTTAAGCTTTTTTGTTAAAACTAAGACACAAATACACCCCTTAGCATAGGGGCAGGGTCAGGATCATTAATATCACTGTCTTCCACCCCCACATCTTGTCCCACTGGCAGGTGTTCAGGTACAGTCACACCCATAGAGCTGCCATCTCTCACGATAACAACGCCTTATTCTGGATTATCCCCTGAAGAACCTGCCTGAGGCTGCTTCACTGTTAACTTTCCTTTTATTTAAGTAGAAGGAGTACACTTTGAAATAACAATAAAAAATATAGCATAGTAAATACATAAACCAGTAACACAGTCATTCATTATCATCATCAAGTATTGTCTACTATACATGATCCTATGTACTATGATTTTGTACAACTGGCAGGTTTGTTTACAGAGATTTGTTACACAGACGCGGGTGTAATTCATTACGATACCACATTACAACGGCTAGGAATTTCTCAGCCCCGTTATAATCTTACGGGACCACCATTGTATACGTGGTTCTTCATCGGCCAAATGTCCTTATGCTGTGTGTGACTGTAACTAAGAGCCTCAGATAAAAGCAGGGTTCAGGCTCACTCACCAACTCTCCCCCACTGGCCTCCACTAAGAACTCACGAGAAAGACTGGGTGAGGCCATACACTGCTTTGGGGAGTCAAGAAACCCCACTCTCTTACTCTGACTCATCTTCCCCAAAGCAAAAGCCTTAAGCCTCTAGAAGAAGGATAGAAAACCATCCTGTTCACGAAGATACAGTCAACTCTTGAACAATGTAGAGGTTGGGGAGCTGACACTTTCGCAGTTAAAAATTCGCATATAACTTTTGACTCCTCCCAGACTTAACTACTAATAGCCTATTATTGACTGGAAGTCTTACCAATAGCATAATCTATAAACACATACTTTGTATCTTTTATGTATTATATACTATATTCTTGCAATAACATGAGTTAGATGAAAGAAAATGTTATTAAGAAAATCATAAGGAAATCTGGGTGGCACATGCCTGCAATCCCAGTGACTTGGGAGGCTGAGGCAGGAGGATCACTTGAGACCAGGAGTTTGAGACCAGCCTGGGCAACATAGCAAGACCTTGTCTCTACAAAAATTTTCTCAATAAGTAGCCAGGCATGGTGGCACATACCTGTAGTCCTAGCTACCTGGGAGGCTGAGGCGGGAGGGTCACTTGAGCCCAGGGGTTCAAGGCTACAGTGGGCTATGATCGCACCACTGTACTCTAGCCTGAGTGACAGAGGGGTAAGACCCTGTCTAAAAAACAAAAAGAAAGATAAGCAATATGGGGATCTGGAAATTAGAAAATTAAAAAAAAAGAAAGAAAGAAAAAGAAAGCAAGCCAGAAAAGAAAATCAAAAAATCATAAGAAAAAAATACATTTACTATTCATTAAGTGGAAATGGATCATCATAAAGGTCTTCATCCTCATCATCTTCATGTTGAGTAGGCTGAAGAGGAGGAGGAAGAGGAGGGGTTGGTCTTGCTGCCTGAGGAGAGACAGGGTCAGAAGAAAATCCACATATAAGTAGACCCATGCAGTTCAAACCCATGTTGTTCAAGGGACAACCCTATACTTTCTCTGGGGGAGAAGTAGAAGCAAAAGTCACCTGCTCCTTGGGGGAGGGGTAGGAAACCCCCTCACCCCTAGAATGCAGGCCTGTCGTTAGAGGAAGGCCAGTGTTATAGGAAGGACAGAAACAAAACCCTTGCCCTGGAGAGGGGCAGGCCATAGTCTCCAGACTAGGATCCTGTATTGATGTCAAGCTGAGGTGGGCTACCACTGGGAGAGGGACAGGAAACTCTCTTCCATCCAAGACTAACTATAGATACAAGGCAGCAGATAGCCGCCATGGGGAAGAGGTTTAGGAATGCTGAGAAAACTGTTAAAACAACAATTTAGAGACCATTAGGCTAAGAGGGCTCCAGTGCCTTGGGTTCCTACATGAGCAAACCAAAACCCAATTCAGTGTAACTAATCAGAAACTGCCCACTCACCTCTAACTAGGGACCTTCATCTAGATCAGGTGTCCTCAAACTATGGCCCGCGGGCCACATGTGGGTGTTTTTGCCCGTTTGTTTTTTTACTTCAAAATAAGATATGTGCAGTGTGCATGGGAATTTGTTTATAGTTTTTTTTAAACTATAGTCCAGCCCTCCAATGGTCTGAGGGACCGTGAACTGGCCCCCTGTTTAAAAAGTTTGAAGACCCCTGCTCTAGATCATACTCAAATAAGGCAAGTGTCCAGCTGTAGATAATCAAGTAATTTATTTACTTTATTTCTGTGTTCAGCCTTTAAAATCTCACTCACTGCCTATACCACTGGAGTGGAGCTCTCTGAACCTCTTCCAGTTTTGAGTGTTGCTCAGTTAATGACTTCTTTAACACTCAAATAAACTCTGTTATATTTATTTTGTCTAGGGTTTTTCTTTCAGCAAAGCCCTATCTACAAGACCAAGGTGTGCACGGCCTGCTCAAGCCCCAGGTGGACCTGCCTGATAGAGAAGCCGCTGTGCCCACCATGACTCTACCACACAGTAACAAGCCAAGGGTGGCTCACCACGAGGAAGGACAGGAACATGGAGAGATGGCTTGCCTGTCATAGGCATACAGGGACTATGCAAAACTGAGGATGGAACAAGAACTCTGAGGAAGACTTCATCCAAATTTAAAACTTTTATGCTTGAAAGGATACCATCCTTGAAAGGATACATCCTTTCTTGAAGGATACCATCGAGAAATTTAAAAGACAACCCATAGAATGGGAGAAAATATTTATAAAATACATATCTGACAAGGGACTGGTATCTACAATATATAAAGAACTCTTACAACTCAATAATAAAAAGACATCTGAATTAAAAATGGGCCAAGGATCGGAATCCTTCTCCAGAGGAGACATACAAATGGCCAATAAGTACATGAAAAGATACACAACACTGTTGGTCATCAGGGACTTACAAATCAGAATGACAATGAGATGCCACTTCACACCAACTAGCTTGGCTAGAATAAAAAAGTGAGATAATAACAAGTGTGGTTGAGGACGTGGAGAAATTGGAACCCTCAAACACTGCTGGTGGGAATGTAAAATGGTGCAAGCAATTTGAAAAACAGTTTGGAAGTTCTTCAAAAAGTTAAGCATGCAGTTACCACTGGATGCAGCAATTTCACTCCTAGGTATATACAAAGAAAAACGAAAACATGTTCACACAAAAATGTGTACACAAATGTTCATGACAGCATAATTCATAATAGCTAAAAGGTGGAAACAACCCACATGTCATTAACTAAGGAATGGATAAACAAAATGCAGTGTCAATGCAATCAATATTATTTGATCATAAAAATTAATAAGGTATTGATTCACGGTACAACAAAGATGAACCTTGAAAACATGCTAACTAAGGGAAAGGAAACCGGACACAAAAGATCATATTTTACATGACTCAATTTATCTGAAATGTCAAGAATAGGCAAATATATATAGAAAGTAAAGTAGTAGTGACTTAGAGCTGGAAGGGATGAGTGATTGGGGAATGATAGTTAAAGGGTAAAGGTGTTTGTGTTTTCTTTAATTTTTAATTGTGGTAAGATACACATAACATAAAATTAATTTACCATTGTCACCATTTCAAAGTGTACTGTTCAGTGGTATTGATTACATCCACAATGTTGTGCAAACAACACTACTATCTAGTTTCGGAACTTTTTTAAATCTCCCAAACAGAGACCTTGTACCTATTCTCCCTTCCCTCCAGCTCCTGCCAACTACAGGGGTTTTGGTGGGTTTTGTTTTATTTTTGAGGTGATGAAATGTTCTAAAACTGACTGTGGTGATGGTTGCACAATTCTGTAAATATATTAAAATCCATTGCACTGTATACTTTAAATGAGAGAATTGTATGGTATGCAAATTATATCTCAATAAAACTGTTAAAAAAAAACCCCAAACCAAACAAAACAAGAAACACTGAGAAGAATCCCCTGATATCCCATCCTGTACCCTAAGCATAAGGTATTAGCAGCCAATGGCTGGAAAAATTTGCATTGATGGCAACACCACCACCAAAATCAGCTCCACTGTGACTAGGACTAGATTGACTCAAACACCACACTGTCTAAGAGAAAAAGAGGTATGCCCATTCCAGGCATTCATTCTATTCACCTCTGTTTCCCCTCTCTTTCTACACATGATGGTTGGCATTCCTACAAATATAGGTGATACTCATTTTAAAAAAAAGAAAGAAAAAGAAAAAACCCATTGTCCAGAAATAAAACACACAGCAGAACCAGACTAAAAGATGAGTGAAACTATATGATGTTAGAACTCTAAGATAGAGACTTTAAAATAACTATGATTCATACGTGAAAGGATCTAGTTGAAAAGATAGACAACCTGTATAAAACCGATGGGGAATTTTAGCAGAGAGATGAAAACTATTTTTAAAAAAGGAGTCAGATGAAATGCTAAAAATAAAAACCATCATACCAAAAAAGAAAAAAAAAAATGATGAAGAAGTCCTTTGATGCACTCAGTAGCAGACTGGAAACAGCTGAGGAAAGAAGTGAATTCACCTTTCTGCCCGTGGATGCTCCTGAGAAAGCATCGTTAAAGTCTCCCTTCCCATTGCCGCATGTCTGAGTCAGAGCCGCCTAAAGACCCGCACAGGTGCAGAAGCGCTTCATCAGAGGTCGAGCTTTGAAATGACCCATGCGCATCCGGGGAGCCATTTTGAGCAACGGGGAACGCTCACCAACAGGTGTGGTGATTAGAGAGCCAAACGCCCAGCGCTCCAGGGGCTTTGGGTTTGTCACATACGCCACTGTGGAGGCGGCGGATGCAGCAATGAATGCACGGCCACACGAGGTGGGTGGAAGAGTTGTGGAACCAAAGAGAGCTGTCTCCGGAGAAGATTCTCCAAGACCAGGTGCCCACTTAACTGTGAAAAAGATCTTTGTTGGTGGCATTAAAGAAGTTACTGAAGAACATCACCTAAGAGACTATTTTGAACAGTGTGGGAACATTGAAGGGACTGAAATCATGACTGACCAGGGTAGTGGCAGGAAGAGGGGCTTTGCTTTTGTACCCTTTGATGACCATGATTCTGTGGATAAGATGGTCATTCAGAAATACCATCCTGTGAGTGGCCACAACTGCAAAGTAAGGAAAGCCCTGTGGAAGCTAGAGATGGCTAATGCTTCATCCAGACAAAGAGGTTGAAGTGGTTTGGACACTTTGGTGGTGGTTGTGGAGGTGGTTTTGGTAGGAATGACAAATTTGGCCGTGGAGGAAACTTCAGTGGTCGAGGTGGCTTTGGTGGCAGCCATGGTGGTGGTGGATACGGTGGCAGTGGGGATGGCTACAATGGGTTTGGTAATGACAGTTTTGGAGGTGGTGGAAGCTACAATGATTTTGGCAATTGCAACAATCAGTCCTCAAATTTTGGACCTATGAAAGGAGAGGAAATTTCGGAGGCAGAAGCTCTGCCCCTATGATGGTGGAGGCTAATATTTTGCCAAATCATGAAACCAAGGTGGCTATGGTGGTTCCAGTAGGAGCAGTAGCTCTGGCAGTGGCAGAAGGTTTTAATTACTTCCAAGAAACAAAGCTTAGCAGGAGACGAGAGACAGAGAAATGACAGGGAAGCTACAGATTACAACAGATTTGTGAACTCTGCCAAGCACAGTGGTGGCAGGGCCTAGTTGCTATAAAGAAGACATGTTTTAGACAATACTCATGCGTATAGGCAAAAAACTCGAGAATTGTATCTGTGACTAATTGTATAACAGGTTATTTTAGTTTCTGTTCTGTGGAAAGTGTAAAACATTCCAACAAAGGGTTTTAGCGTAGATTTATTTATTTTTTGCACCCATGCTGTTGATTGCTAAATGTAATAATCTGATCATTACGCTGAATAAAGGTGTCTTAAAAAAAAAAAGAGTAAGTGAATTCACAATAGAAATGATCAAACTGAAACACAAAGAAAAAAAGAGTGTATATAGAGAAAGGGGAGAACAGAGCATCCAAGAACTATAGGACAATCTCAGTCTGGATACGTATGTAACTGGAGCCCAGAAGGAAAAAAGAAGAAAACAAAATATTCAAAGAGATAATAGCAAGAATTTTCCACATTTAATGAAAAAAACCCACAAATCCCAGATCCAAGAATTCTAGAGAACCCCAAGCATGATAAAAATTAAATACAAATAGATAAACACTTAGATATACAAACTGCCAAAAACCAGAGATAAAAAGTAAGTGTCAAACGCAGCCCGAGAAAAAAGAATAAAGATAATATTTACAGCAGATTCCTGTGAGAATTTTTGCAAGGCAGAAGACAATGGAGTGACATCTTTAAAGTACTGGAAAGAAAAGCTGTCATTCCAGAATTATATTCCCAGTGAAAACATCATTTAAGAATGAAGGTCAAATAAAGACTTTTTTAGACACAAGGTAAGAGAATTATTGCCAGCAGACCTGTACAAAAAGAAATCTTAGAGAAAACTCTTTAGGTGAAATGCATATAATACCAGGTAGAAATCTGAATTTATGCAAAGAAATGAACAGTGTGCTAGGAACTGTAAAAGAAAACAAACAAAAAAGAGGTGGTAAATATATAAAGATTGTATTTTTAGTTTTAATCACTTTAAAAGATAATTAACTATCCAAAGCAAAAAAAAGCAACAACACCTGTAGAAATAAAATGTATAACAAAATGGCACAAAGGATAGGAAGGAGAAAATGCAAGTACTATATACTGTTGTGAAGTTCTCACCCTATACAAGAAATAGCACATTATCATTCAAAGGTAGACTAATAAGTTTAAAATATATATTGTAAAACCTAGATCACCCATTACAATTTTTAAAAAGAGGCATAATCAATAACCCAGTAGAGGAATAAAATAGAATAATAGTAAAATACTAAATTAATACAAAAGAGGTGTGAAAAGAGGAAAAAATGATAAAAGATCAGATGGAAAATAGTAAGGTGGTAGATTTAAATCCAATTGTATCAATAATTAATAATATATTAATGGTGAAAGGTCTAAACACCCAATTAAAAAGCAGAGATTGTCAAATTAGATTTTTAAAAAAAGACCCAACTACATGCTGTCTATAAGAACCTCATTTTAAATATAAAAGCACAGCACAGGTTACAAATAAAAGGATGGAAAAAGTTATATCCCTCTAACACTAATTAAACCCTGACCAAAAGAAAATTAGAGTGGCTATATTAATAACAAAGTAGATATCAGAACAATATTACTAAGAATAAAAAGGGATATTATATAATAATAAAGAGAACAATTCCTCAAGAAGACATAACCCTAAATACACAGAGCCTTATAATAAATCTTCAAAACACATGAAACAAAACCTGATAGAATTGAAAGGAAAAAGACATCCACAATTATACTTGAAGACTTCAAATTTCTCTCCTTCAGTAACTGATAAATTAGACAGAAAATCAGAAGGATATGAAAGACCTGAATAACACTATCAAACAACTTGATCTGACATTTATAGAACACTATACACAACAACAACAGAAAAAACACTCTTTTCAAGTGCACATTAAAAATTTGCAGAAGAAGAAGGAAGAGGAGGAGGAGGAGGAATAATTCAGTCCATGAAACAAGGCTCAATAAATTTAAAATAACTGAAATCATATAGAGTATGTTTCTAATCAAAATGGAACTAAACTAGAAATCCATCACAAAAATATAGCTGAAAAATCCCCAAATATTTGGAAAAAACACATTTCTAAAGAAAACAATGGGTCAAAGAAGAAATTACACAGGAATTTTTAAGATATTATATTTAAGCTGAATGCAAATGAAAACACAACATATCAAAATTTATGGGATGCAGCTAGAGTAGTTTTAAAGGGAAATTTGTAGCATTAAATGCTTATATTAGAAAATAAGAAAGGCTTGGAATCAATAATCTAAGCTTAAGCAAAAGTAGAGCAAAATATAGCCAAAGCAAGCAGAAGGAAGGAATGAATAAAGATAAAAGCAGAAGTAAATGAAATTGAAAACAAATAAAATTGATAAACCTCCAGTCAGGCTGATCAAAAAACAGGAAATTTAAAGACACAAATTACCAATATCAGGAATGAAAAAGAGAGCTCCTACAGCTCCTACAGATATTAAAAGAATAACAAGTGTCTATTATGAACAACTTTATGCCAATATATTTGGTATCTTAGATGAAATGTCTTAATGGAGGGCCCTCAGAAGTGGCCAAGCCATTTCTTCCACTTGTGTACAATAGTGAAGCTTGGGGCAGACAGGAGGGGAAGTGGGGGCTACAGAATGTTCAAACTGCTATAGAGAATGAGCCTCCAGTTCCAAGTGTGATAGGGTTGCCCTGGCAGAAGCTACACTGGGCTAGCTGACCAGGTTCAAATTCCCCTGAGTTTATCTAAGGTCTGAGCCTATTTCTAACCAGCTGTGGACTTAATTCTGGGGATTGCCCAATGATAGTGTTGGGAAATCCCCAAATTTACACTATCCTTCCTGTGGAGCCACTCCCTCCACACCCCCCTTACCCTCCCATACTCCCTCCCACCCCCTCGCTCCTCCTAACTCCTGTTCTCTCCCCCTCCCCCTCCCAACCCTCTTCCATTAGGCTTAGGTAAATAAAAACAAGCAAGGGCTTTGGCATTAGAACAACCAGCATTCAAGTCCCAGCTCTTCTTCTAACTAACTACCACTTCCCTAAGCCTCAGTTTACTCATTTCTATTTTAAGATTGTTATAAAGGTTAAATAACAAGGTATATATAGTCTATGCACAAGCTCAGGGCTTAATTCATATCAGTCTCTGGTCTCTTCCCAACTCCAGTGCAGACTGTACTACTCCCTTCTCTCAATTTGACCTTGAACTTCAGAAGCTCCAGGAGGCCAGGAACTGGGTCTGTTTTCTTCTGACCATTGTATCCTTAGTATCTATACTAGGTCTTAGCAAAGAGCACTTATGTGATAAATGTATTGAATGAGTGAGTGAATGAATAAATGGATGAATGAATGACAACAGTTGTTGTAGGTACCATGAAATTTAATCCTGGATGTCACTGTATTTTCCAAGTTCCTGGAGTGCATGTGATTGTAGAGGCAGGAGTGGGTGACGAGGTAAGATCCAGTCCTTACCCTTCAGGAATTCCACAGATGTTTCCTAATGTTTTCCCTGTGCCAGGTCTTGTGCTGGTTGCTGGGATCTTGGAATCAGCCTTGTCACTGCCTGTAGTCAGGTGAAAGAGGGAGGAATGTAGACAGATAAATTGCTTTACAAACTGCTTTGCCAAAATGTGTGCTTCTCCAAGCTGTGAACTGCCAGAAAGGAGGTACCATACCCCCAAATTCCCAGCCCAGACCCGAGTGTTAACATTTAAGTGAAAGTTTAGAAACAGGGAGTGTGTGTAGTTGTAAAGAAGACTTCTTGAACGGGCGCGGTGGCTCACGCCTGTAATCCTAGCACTCTGGGAGGCCAAGGCGGGTGGATTGCTCGAGGTCAGGAGTTCAAAACCAGCCTGAGCAAGAGCGAGACCCCGTCTCTACTCTAAATAGAAAGAAATTAATTGGCCAACTAATATATATAGAAAAAATTAGCTGGGCATGGTGGCACATCCCTGTAGTCCCAGCTACTCAGGAGGCTGAGGCAGCAGGATTACTTGAGCCCAGGAATTTGAAGTTGCTGTGAGCTAGGCTGACGCCATGGCACTCACTCTAGTCTGGGCAACAAAGCAAGACTCTGGCTCAAAAAAAAAAAAAAAAAAAAGAAGGCTTCATGGAGGAAGATGCATAGAGACAGGATGGACAGACAGGGCATGGAAAAGGGGAAGCTGGAGGAAGGTACTTCAGTTAGAGAGCACAGTGTGAGCAGAGACCCAGTGGTAGAAAAGCACCTCTGGGTCCTCAGAGACACAGCAAGTGACCTGATGGGACCAAGAAAGATGGACCTATATCAGAGAGAGGTCATGGGAGAGGACCGGAGGGGGCTGGAGAGGGCGGCAGGGGCAGGATCATGTCAGGCCTTGAATGCCAAATTAAAGAGCTTGGGCATCATCCTAAGAGCTAGGGAGGGCCAAGGGAGGGAATGTTTGGGTTGTGTGATCATTCTGGGAGTCTGGGGACAGGGAAGTTAAGAGGCTAGCATAGCTGTCTGTGCAGAGTGGCATGGCCCAGGGCAGTAGGGATGAAGAGAACCGTTTCCTGGTTATTGTGGGTAAGAGATATCATTGTGTATGTTTGTTTGTTTGTTTTTTTCTTTCTTTTTTTGAGACAGAGTCTTACTCTGCTGTCCCAGCTAGAGTGCCATGGCATCAGCCTAGCTCACAGCAGCCTCAAACTCCTGGGCTCAAGTGATCCTCCTGCCTCAGCCTCCCAAGTAGCTGGGACTACAGGCATGCACCACTGTGCCCAGCTAATTTTTTCTATATATTTTTAGTTGGCCAATTAATTTTCTTTGTATTTTTAGTAGAGACGGGGTCTCGCTCTTGCTCAGGCTGGTTTTGAACTCCTGACTTTGAGCGATCTGCCTGCCTCGGACTCCTAGAGTGCTGGGATTACAGGCGTGAGCCACCGCGCCAGGCCTCATTGTGTACGTTTCTACATGTGTCCATGAGCACATGCTGTCTTCCTCACAGGGCAGGCTAATAAAAAAAATCCCAACCCTGTACAGTTCCATGACCCACCATAACCAAAAGCCTGGGAAGGCCAAGGTTACCAAAGAAAGAGCCTGAGAGACATCAGCCAAAACCTGACTATATACTTCCTCCTCTTCCACATCATCCTACAGATTCAACACTCTTCTACTTTCAGGGACTTCTAATCCTGGTTATCTCATCCAAAATATTTGCTTTCCTGACCTTCTTTGTGTTTCATGCAAGCTTTGTGTCAACATCCTTGTTCAGTCACTTATTAAAAAAAAAAAAAAATCCACAAGGCCAGGCTGAGGGTGGAGCCTGGAGTTGCCAGGAAACCTCAATCTAGAATTAGCTCCTACCTGAGGCGGCTCTTCCTCCCTGGCAGGGCCCACACTGGCCTGCTAGTCATCCTCCCAGCTCAGGCAGCATGCTGACACCATGAGCCAAGGCCAGCTTGGGTATCTAGAGAGGCCACTGGAGAGGAAACTGATGCATTGACACCACTCCTCCTTGGTGACTTAATCCTAGCTCCTGATAACCAATGTTTCCTTCTCTTGAGGGCCAAGGTACATCCTCTATAGCAGGCATCCTCAAACTACGGTGTGCGGGCCACATGCGGCCGCCGAGGACATTTATCCGGCCCGCAGGGTGTTTTTGCTGCTGCTGCCTGTCCTGCTTAGCAGCCGACTTGTCCCGAGCCCCACAGTGTGCATGTGTGGAATGTGCGCTGCACTCTCCAACGGCCCTCCAACGGTCTGAGGACAGTGAACTGGCCCCCTGTTTAAAAAGTTTGAGGACCCCTGCTCTATAGAATGCAGCTTATACCACTGACCTTAGAATCTGGCCAGGATTTTGCAGCTGTTATAGAGCATAGTCTCTGGAACCAGATCACCTTGGTTTAAATCCTGGCTCTACCACTTACTAGCTGTGTGATCCTGGGCAAGTTTTCTAACCTCTTTGTGTCTCTATTTCTTCATCTGAAAAATGGATTAATACAGTATCTACTCCATAGGGTTGTTTGAGGCTTAAATAAATCCACCCATGTAAAGTACCTAGATCAGTAACTGGTAGACAGGAAGTACTCACTGCAGTTTAGCACCTGTCACTGCCTGCTGTAGTTCATGACAACTGACGCTTCTCCTTTCGGAAAAATCAGGATGGCAGGAGCCCACCTCCAGTCTCCCAACCCTTCTCCAGCTGAACCCCATTCCCTAGAGATTCCAGCTTTCTCCTGCAGGTTCTCTGAGCTGCAGTTGGAGTAATTTAACACAGCAGCGCAAGCCCATGCTCTGTTGTAGTCTCGCTCACTGCAAAGCAGTCCAGCAGTTCTCAAAATGTGAGCTTCAGACTGGCAGCATCAGCATCTCCTGGGGACTTGTTAGAAAGGCAAATTCTCAGCCGCACTCTGGACCTACTGAAGCAGAAACTCTGGGTGTAGGACTGCACAAGCCGTGTTTTAACCAGTCCTCTGCTAAAGTTTGAGAACCAGGGCAGCATAGTATAGCACAGTGGTTTATTTAGGTGGATGTGACCCAGTTCAACTGCCCTCCTTTCTTCACAAAGTCTTCCTGATCCCCCAGTAACCCTCTGTTACTGACACCTCTAACTCACTCCCTGTATTACCGACATCTGTGCCCAGAAGTGCCTCCCTGGATTGCAAGTTCCCTGAGAGCAGGGTTGAGTCTCACCCATCTCTGTGTCTGCACCGGGAAGCCTAGGGCCCACCACAGGGGGCTTTGCTTAGGAAAGATGTGCTGAGTTAAGCATGGGACATTTCCAGTTTCCTCAAAGACTACTATTCCTGGGCCTTGTGCTTCTAGGGTCTGTGCTCACCTGTTTTCCTTTGTGAACTGTGGTCATCTCCTATGCTAAGATGCCTGTTTCTCTGTCATTTCTAGCATCCTCCAGTTCCACTGGTTTCTCTGGGCATTTTACTCTTCTCCTTTATGTTTCTTGAAACCCCTTTGGACAAGTTGCCCCATCTCCAGGCAAATCTGTCCTTCCAATTCTTATTTTCAATCATAAAACTTCTACTGGTAACAACAGATGTCAAGTGACATATGCTAGGCCCTGCGCTGGACACTTGACATTTATTATTTTAGTCTTTACAACAACTCTAGGAGGAAGATACTTTACTTATTCCAATTTGGATGGAGCACAGGGAAACCGAAGCTCAAACACAACATGCAGCGTTAACATGTGGCAAGATTGGGGCTTGGTCAGTCTGGGGTCTGGATCCGGGTGCATCTGGATTAGGAGAAGTGCCTTGTCTAGGCATACTTACAATTATTATAAAGATAATCCATCCACAAACCTGTCCTGAACTCAGGAAGATGGGTCTGACCAGGGGCTGCACTTTCCGCCGTGTGAGGGAGCACTGGCTTCATACCTTCAGCACGAGAGTTTCGAACTGCATTCCCCAGAGCCCTGTAGAGGAAGGTGAGCAGACTGGACAAGTGAGAGGCAGACTACTTGGAACTCTGGGACCACCCCTGCTGAACCAGAGCAGCCCGTCTTGGGCTTCCAAAGGAGGCTGCATTTGAAGAAAGGGTTTCGCTGCTGAAGAAAGCTGGGGAAACTACTGCTGAGGAGTAACTGTCTTGTTAGGTGTTTGTTTCTTCCCTCAGACTGTAGGCTCCTGGGGAGCAGGGACTGTACCCCCAGTGCCCAGCACAGGGGGTCTTAGGAAAGGTGGGCCAGACGGAAGGACAGATGAAAAATGAATGTATTAGGAGCTCTCTGTGCACTCTAAGGTCCCCTGTCCCCCACCCCACGCCCCTGCAGGGAAAAGGCCTTGGGAGAGTTGAGTAAGAAACATGCAGACAGAATGATGCAAGGGGAGCTTTCTGTACATATTGCAACAGAACATTCTAAAGTGGGCTGGGGCTTCTCTGATGGCTGGCTCCCGAGGGTCTCAGCCCTGCCCTACTCCTTCTCTGTTGGCCAGAGCTGTCACACAAGATACAGCCAAAGGCCACTACCAAGCCTCCCTAAGGCCTATCCTTAGAGCTGGGAGGTCAGTGCTCTTGGGTTCTGGTTTAAAATTCAAAGCCATCTTTGATCACCCCCTTCCTTCTTTTCTTTCACCTTTTACAGGTGCAGTGGCTCACACCAGTAATCCTAGTACTCTGGGAGGCTGAGGTGGGCAGATTGCTCAAGGTCAGGAGTTTGAAACCAACCTGAGCAAGAGCAAGACCCCTTCTCTACTATAAATAGAAAGAAATTAATTGGCCAAATAAAAAAATATATATATAAAAAAACATTAGCCAGGCATGGTGGCGCATTCCTGTAGTCCCAGCTACTTGGGAGGCTGAGGCAGAAGCACTGCTTGAGCCCAGGAGTTCAAGGTTGCTGTGAGATAGGCTGACACCAAGGCACTCTAGCCAGGGCAACAGAGTGAGACTCTGTCTCAAAATAAATAAGTAAATAAATAAAAAAAAAAAAAAAAAAAAAAAAAACCATCTCTCAAAACTACCCCTTCTTCTCCTTTTTTCTATCACCACTTTAGTTTAGGCTATGACATCCTCATCTCTCTCCTCCCCAACCCCACCTGCCTCCCTCCCTTCCTTCCATCCAACATCACCCAAGCCCCTTCTGTGTGTCAGGCCCAGTGTTGGACCTTCGGATACGAAGACTCTGATTCTACCTTGGCCTTCAGCAGCTCCAGGGACAGACAGGTATATAAACATTAAGAGTTTCAGGTGCTCTGAAAGAGAGAAGCTACGAGTGTGAAGCAGACACAGAGGGGAGGTCCTCCTAGGGCCATGTGCTACCCCCTTCCATTTACCCCAGACCCCCTCTCCACTTTTTCTCCTGTACTCTCTGCTGGGATGCTCCGTATAGACTTCGTCCGCAGGCCACCTTACCCTTCGGACAATGGGAAGCCCTGGAAGAAGATTGGAGGGAGGAAGTGGCAGAGAGTGACCCTGCCAAGTCCCTGTAGGTTGTCTGTGTCCCTTCAGCAAAGCCCACAGTTTCTATCAGGCAGCGCTCTCCACACAGCCCCCACTCTGCCACTGTCCTCCCCTGGGTCCTTCAGGCCACACTCCCTAGAAGCTTACTAGCCTCGGGCACCACACCAACCCTATCTCTATACCCTGTCTACGTCTTTTTTTTTTTTTTTTTTGAGACAGAGTCTCACTTTATTGCCCAGGCTAGAGTGAGTGCCGTGGCGTCAGCCTAGCTCACAGCAACCTCAAACTCCTGGGCTCAAGCAATCCTGCTGCCTCAGCCTCCCAAGTAGCTGGGACTACAGGCATGTGCCACCATGCCCGGCTAATTTTTTTCTATATATATTAGTTGGCCAATTAATTTCTTTCTATTTATAGTAGAGATGGGGTCTCGCTCTTGCTCAGGCTGGTCTCG
>VSMD01028016.1:0-17314 GCA_008750895.1 Mirza zaza | reverse complement strand
AGAAAGGGAAGATTAAAGAATATCAGCTAGGTTTCCTTCTTGAATGCACAGATGAGAGAAAAACTTAGATAGTAGGGAAGCAGAAGGCAGATTAAGTATTTATAGGAAAATCATGAATTCATTTTCTTTTTTTTCTTTGCTACTTTGAGACAAGGTCTGGCTCTGTTGCCCAGGCTGCAGTGCAGTGATATCATCATAGCTCACTGCAACCGCTAACTCCTGGGCTCAAGTGGTCCTTCTGCCTCAGCCTCCCAAGTACCTGGAACTACAGGCACATACTAATTTTTCTATTTTTTTATAGAGACAGGGTCTCACTATGTTGCTCAGCCTGGTCTTGAACTTCTGGCCTCAAGCGATCCTCCCACCTTAGCCTTCCAAAGTGCTAGGATTACAGGCATGAGCCGCCATGAAGAAGCTTCAGAGAGAAGAGGGCCAAAGAATGAGCTCTGAGGGACAATGGCATTTAAGAGACAGGAAGAGAAAGAAGATATAATAAAAGAGACACTCAGTCTTTCTTCTCAAGAAACTAATTGAAATACAGTAGGAAAAAAATCATACAGACTGACAAAAACAGCCCTAGATAAACGCTATCACTATTATCATTTCATTTGATTAAACACTAAATTCTTCCGGCAAAGGGAACATTCACAATTGCTTTTCACCTTTTTGTGAAATTACAAACAAACCTACAACTTAAATATAATCTCATCTAGACTAGACAAAAGCTGGCAGTGTGAACTGCTGAGTTACATGAATACTGCTTTCTGACACATATCTTAAAACCCACAAATTCAAAATAAAGACAAAACTCGCAACCAAACCACGCCCTATTTAATAAAGCTTTATGCAGTCATATTTGGCATCAGTAAAACACCACTTCTGGCTCATTCCCATCACAGCAAAATGATTCTGGGTAGGAAATTAATTTAGTTTTCATTCAGCAAGGATTTTTCATAGAAAAAAATTATGGTCATGAGTGGGAAAGCAACTTCTCCTTTTTCTAAAGCAGAGTTGGTTAACACGACTAAATTTTATATATATGTAAATTATAAATATATAAATTTTATATAGGTAAATATATAAAAATTACATATATGATTTCTTTTTTCTTTCAACAGGTCAAAATATTGACCACAAAAATCACAAAACTGCCACTCTTCACCTGAATTGAATGATTTTTTAGTGTATGCTAAAGAAAAAGAACATTTCTGGCAAGTGTGCTTTTTAAAGGTCTATACCTTGAAAAGGGCTTAGGTAAATTCCCACAGTAGTTCTAAGAAGGGTAATAATACAAGTAAAGGTATGTACATGTTTTTATTGTTGTGGATAATGCCAGGTTCCAAGAGGTGGGGACAGGAGAGGTGGTTCTCAAAATCTGCCTAGAAACCTACCAGCAAAACTCATTTCTGGACTGTCATTACAAAGCACTTTACAGAATCTTTCATAATGTTTTGTCAAAACTAGTCTTCCTACTTTATGATAAATTGCTTCTTTGAGTGGAGGGGACTCTAATTCATTTTTGTGCCTGCCACATAATAAGAACTCAAGAAGAGTTTGACAGTGGAGTAGCAAGTAAATTGGATAGCTACAGGTCTCAATCTTAAACCAGCCATACAGAAATAGATCGTTTCCACTATGCCTCAATGCCTCAAGATGCAGAAATCATTTTCTATTAAATACTTAATTATTTAAATTATCCTTAAAATAATTTCCTTATGTAACATCTCTACTTAATTTGAGGTTTCAGATACTTTCTTTACTCTGTCAGACAGACAGAGCTGGAGAGTTATTAGGGGACAGCCTTCAGCAAAGACACAAGAAAAGGCACAGTAGGAGAGCTCTCTGAATGAAAACTGCACTCTATTGGCAACACATAGCTTGAATTCCTTGGATAAAACCAGTGACAAGGCTGCTGCTTTTCATCAGAACATTTACACATTATAGGCATAAAATAATGGCAATTAGATGTACAAATGTGGATGTTCATCAAGTTCTCCTGAACATACAACTTCATGTGCAGTCTTATACACTGGTGCAATGCCACAGAAATGGTAGAATAATATAAAAGGAATGTGTCAATATCCATATGCTAAATCTGTAGGGGAAAAAAGCTAAGGTAAGAATACAGTTCTTTGTCCAAAATGTCACCATGATATTTAAGCCACTTTTACGACATTTAATTTGTTAAAAGAGAAAAATGAAGAGATAGAGAAAGTAAAATGACCTCAGACATACGTTAAAGTCTTAACAGAGAGGTAAGTGAAAAAATAAATATTTGCATGCATAGAATAAAGGGTTCAGGGTGGTAAAAGATTCTATTATATATGAGAAAATTAAGGAACACAAAAAGCAATACATAATACAAAAAAAAAGACTGTTAATAAAATGCTTCACAAAAAAATTGTTACTTGAAGTTCATCTAAGAATGTCTAATGAATGTCTAAAACAACTTAACTGGGGTATGAGAACTGACAGACCAGAAAAAAATGTTTGCAATATAAGCACTGTCTACTGGGAACAGTTGGGGGACTGAAAGTTACAAACACTGCAAATTAGTTGAGGAAGTCACTTTGTATCTCTGAGTCTCTGTTCCTTTCTCTATTGAATGGAAATAACAATGCCCACTGTAATTACTTTAAAAAGAAATTTTCTGAAGGTGGGTAGTAGACAAATGCAAACTTAGAAAATCTGACAGCATTGTAAAACACAAAATGATAGTATTGGAACTAAAAACAACAATTAATACAATTAATTAGCTAATCCCCTAACTAAGCAGGAAACAAAACTTAAAATCTGTTTTTAAAAGGGCTTTTCTTTCTTCAGTATTCTCAAAGGGCTATTAATGGTCAAGTAATTAACTCAAATGAAGGAGAAAAGGAAGGGAAAGAAAAGTTGGCTCAACATTTCCTGACAATGGTGGAGAGGGTTAGGTAAGGCTGACAAGAGAGTTCACTGATTAGCAATGGCAATCTGAAGCTAGGCAACTTAGTTTCATATGCCTGCAACTTTCTCCTTTATGGACTCCATTTCTCTCCAAAAAGTATGTCCAAGAACATTATCAGGATCCCCATTCTCACTGTTCTTTTCAAATGACTGAAGACATTTCCATTAAATGACTATTTAGGACTCCAGAATTAAGATTTACACCATGCCAAGAAGTGCTAAAATATAAAAGGTAGGGACAGAAGGCTGAATATGGAGGGAGGGAGATAGAGGAGGAAAGGAAAGAGAGAGGGAGGATAAGAGAAGGGAAAAGAAAACAAGGGCTCCTAGCCCTTGGAGGGAGAGGTATAGGAAGAGGAAATGGCAGAAAGACAGACAAGAGGATCAGAGAAACCAACCAGGATATCCTTTGGATGTACTTCCTATCCCAAGTGTCCTGGGGGGGGCAGTTGCTTCAGGGAATATGACCTTGACTACCAAGAAGGGGCAACTTGCCAACCAATAACAAGTCCATTTTTCAAACCCTGCAAATGAACTAAGTAGTTGGCTGCTTTTAGCACTGACCTTTCCACTATAGAGCTTGTTTAATATTTAGTTGACTCTGGGTTGACCAACAAGGCTTCACCAAAAGGAACTTCTAAAAACTACCATACATGCATATAGAAAGAAATGTGTATAGGGAACAGTGATCAATGTTATTTCAAAGCTATAATTCCAGTTTCAGATTTCTTTTTCATTAAAAATAAAAATGCTAGAATCAACACTTACATGATGTAAAAGAGAAGCAGTAATAAAAACTTCATACTTTTTCTCTTCTCTTTTATAATGTCCTATAAACCTATGGCCTTTATCAGGAGTAATCAACATAGGATTTGCTTTCTAAATAATAAGACTATAGTCTATACATGCATATTATTTATGATGAGAAAAATCAACCACTATAGCTAGAGCCACAGTGAAGTTTATGAAACTGAGCTGGCAGCATTTTGCAAAGTTGTGAAAATGGTTACAATGTTGAGGGGACAAATGATACATGAAGTTTAAAAAATACATACAGGTTGGGACAGACAGCAATGGGACTTAATCCAGATTAAACAGTTTGGATTTAATCCAGATTAAACAGTTTGGACTCTCTGGCAACAGAAACATTGTTGAGGGAATTTTCACAGCACAGTACCCAAATCAAAAAGGATGTTTCAGAAAGATAAAACTAGTAGAAACAAATAAGATGTTTTGCATTTAGCTCTTAGGAGCTAAATGATGGGCAGAGGGACAGAGAAGGACCTGAATGTCACAGACCACACTTGCGATGACTGAGCTGAAATATGAGTGTATAGTAGAAAACAGACATGGATTCAAGAAAGCCTTAACAAGGAAGAATTTCTAGGACCTTCAGCCTGGTGACTAATCACTGACTAATACTAGGGGAGCAAAGTAGAAGAGACAAAGAAAAACAGAAAATGAGAGGGAGGAATATGAAATTATTTCCAGGGCAACAGAGAAAATGATGGCACCATTAATAGACACAGAGGTAAAAGTGACATCTCTTGGAGAAAAAGAATTCATTTTTAGTCAAACTGAGCTAAGATGGGCTGGCCAAGTAGAAACTATCCACAGGGCTGGCCACTGGAATATCAAGGTAGAGCTCCACTTTTAGATCTTAGATACAGCCTGGACAGAGTTTTATTTAAAAAGCTTTCTTGGCCAGGCATGGTGGCTCATTCCTATAATCTCAGCAGTTTGGGAGGCTGAGGTGGGAGGACTGCTTGGGGCCAGCAGTTTGAGACCAGACTGGGCTACATAGCAAGACCCCATCCCTACAAAAAGAAAAAAGAAATTAGCTAGGTGTGGTGCCCCCTCTCCCCAGTAGTACTATGTTAGCCAGCCTAGGTGACACAGAAAGAACCTTTCTCAAAAAAAAAGCTTTCCAGGTATTGCAAAAATGAAGTACATGAAGTTAGGACTGAGAACATTGGAGAACTGTACAATACACCATATTTTTGAAGAAATAAGGAAACTGTTCAATTACTTTCTTTTAAAAAACCAATATTTGAATATACAAAACAAGTGGGATTTGAATTTTACATCCTGTCCTTTGATCCCTCTCTTGCCTTCTATCCCACACCAACTACTCAAACAACTAAAGACTGAAAACTCTTCTTCATCTATAAGAATGAGTTTATCTGCTTCTCCCTACTTCCTCTGCTGGTTTGGGCTATAGAATGAAAGGAGATACAAGTAAAAGTAAATAGGTTTACCAATGTAAGACATCATCATTATAATTAAACCCAGGATGCAATTTTTAATTTCTCTAATTAGTCTCCACAAGAAAAACATAATTTTAATTCTTGGCCTGCATATGATCTTTAAATTTTATGTGAGTTTTAACAATATAGTCACCATAAATTAATGCTTACAAGAAAAATATGGAATGCTAATTTTTATTATTCATAATTTTTAAAATTACTCTTCTTGTGAATTCTTACTTCAAACCTACGACTCATTTTGGGAGGGTTTTTTTTTGAGGGGACACCTTAACGTTTTTGCTTAATACTTTATTTTTTCTTTTCTTTAATAATATTGATTTATTACTTTGCACAATAAGAAATAATTCAATAATTTTTTAGAACAAAAAAATAAGACATAAAACAATTTTACGGCTTGCCTAAGGTACCTGGACTCCTAAACTGAAGAAATGGCAAGAGGAGACTTTATAACTATTCATTGCTTCCTCACTAATCCTTCTTCCCTCAGAAGAAAGGAACTCTTTAATTAGGAAAAACTTTTATTGTGTGGGTTTTTTTTTTCCTTTAGAAATTTATGATAACAACAACAATAAATCCAGCTGGTAATATTATAAATGGTATCCCATGCACCTTGGATTCCAGTGCTTATTAAATTTAAAAGTGCCCTTTTACAAAGTTCAGCATAATTTTACATTAATCTCTGTTAAATCTGAAAAGCTTAGTAAATAGAAACCTTTGTTTATATATATTATTTTGTTTTTTTAAAAAAAATCTTGAAGTTGGTTTCCATTTTTTAAGTTAGGCTATACCTAGGGAGCTCCGTAGTCTATCAGTAACAAAGTTGCTGACAAAAATTTCAAAATATTATAGGAAACCAAACCCAAGTTCAATCTTACCTCACCATTGAAGGCTCATGGATGAGGCCATGTAAACATGTGAGCCTATGGAAATGTGTGAACTTAGAGTACTTTCAATAATCGTAGTGGTGAGGTTAGCCACCATGCCTTGTAACCAACAATAGTATCAACAATAGTTCAATGTTACCGAATTTCCCATGTAAAAACATTTAAAGTTATCAGTTTGCCATGTATCTTTACACTAAACTAAGAGGGGTGACAAAGAATTAACAGCAACATTTGCAAAACACTCCATCAATTTTGATGGAGTTGCCATCAAGAGTAAATGCTAACTCCTGACAAAAGATACATATTTTCAAAATCATGAGAATTTCTGTACAAATTAAATCTAAAGTCCACCCTTGGGAGCAACTAAAATTTTCTATATCTTAAAGGCATACATTTAAAAATATCTGGAGCAAAATATTTTTAAAAGATAAGGTTGACTAAAACAATCAAATCAAATGTGAAAGTGGTAAATGTAGCCTATAATTAATGATTATTTTTATCATGTTGGAAAATCTGTGTTCTGGTCTCAAAGAAAGCTCTGTAACTGGAAACAACAAAACCAAATTTGCTATATAAAACAATGTCTAGTTTCCACTAACTGCAGCCAATTTATGTGTTGCCACAAAGGTTGTTACCAAAATGAATCATATTCAGCAACATTCAGAAAAATGCTGTGAAGACGAAATTCTGCAGTATGTTCTAACACTAATAGAAAAATATTTAGATATTTTTCTCAAAGTAGACATTTTTGTAGTGGAAAAGTGGTCTTATCCAAGTACAGACTATCAAAATTATTCTCTACCCCTACAAAAGGATATCTTGTAGAGAAAATATAGAAACAAAAATATGTTGTTAAATAATTTTAAGAGCTTAGAAGGAACCCTAAGAACGGCTTCTTTCTTGAAAACAAGATTAAAACATCATAAAACATCCAGTGAACTCTCCTTAAATCAGTATTTCTAATGCTAATTTGGGGGTGGGGTGGTGAGAATGATGTCAGCGTTCAGTAGAGTCAGAGACAACTTTTAATCCAATAATGACTATAACCATTACAAATCCTGCCTGACAGTCCCTGAAAGATAGAACATTGGCAATTCGAAAACATAACTGAATTATTAAATACTACAGTATTCAAATGGCCTGAAGTGAGTGAAAACTTAGCAAACACCCTTGTTCGTTCTGAACAATGACCTAAATAGCAAATCACTATAAAAAGAACAGATGACACATTCACTGCATCCGTTCAACCTCAAATGTGCAAAGGTCTGAGAGTCCCAGAGATAAAGCACAATGAAATTAATACAATACGGTCATTTTTAAGTCATGAGAATGTGTGGAAAAGGAGTAAGTGAGAAGAAACAGAATCAGAGAGGCGGAAAGAGTGGGGGAGGGCTTGTTTAGGGAAAACGAACAGGACGGGCATTAAGTCGGTGAAGCAGAAAAAGACTACTGGGAAGGCTAACTGCTACCGGAGAAAAAGAAGTTTGCAGATGAAACCGACCCAGTCCCGGACACTGGCAGAGGCAGCAAAGCGCCCAGCAGAACCAGCCTTTGTTGATTTCCCACTTTTCCCCGAATTTTAAGCACAGGTCAGCTCCAGAGCCCTCCCTCAGCCCCCAACCCATTTTAAGAGGCGAGGAGCGGGGTGGCGCTGCGCGACGGGTGCCTAGGGGAGTTCATTTCCCCGCATACTCCCTCCACCCACGACACGAACCCCGGCGGGGTGGGGCGGGCGGCACGGACGGGCGCTGGATGCCCCCAGGTCCGCCCGGGCGGGGAGCCGCGGGTGGGCGCGCGGGGGCGGGGGGGCCGAGTCCCGTCCCGGCGCGGCCACTTACGAAGACGCGCTGGGCACGAAGAAATCCACCGCGAAGCCGAAGTAGCTCCCCTCCGGGCCGGAGTACTCGGCAGGACTGTCCACGTCCAGGTTGAAGGCGCCGCACAGAGGTAGCAGGAGTCCGCGGAGAAGCAGCAGGAGGCGGCGGGGGCGACAGCGCAGCCGCCGCCCGGGCGGAGGAGCCATCGCCGAGGCGCGCGCGGGACGCCGAGCCCGCAGCGGCGGCCGCCCCTCCGACCGGGGCGCCTGGTGCCCGCGGCCCGCCGCTGCGCGCGAACTCGCCGCCGCTGGCTTCCCCGCGAGCGCGGCCGGCGCCGCGGGAGGCAGGCGCGCTGAGCCCCGGAGCGGCCGCCGGAGGCGCGGGGCGCGGGGCGCGGGGCGGGGACAGCAGCGCGGCGGCCCGCTTCCCTCTCGCTCGGCTGCCGGACGCGGCGTCCGAGGCCAGCGACTGCCGGGGCGAGCGCCGCACCTCCGGCCGGGGAGCAGCCGGGGCCGTGGGAGGAGGCGGGGAGGAGGAGCCGCCCCTGGAGGCCGAGCCGCGCAGCCGAAGGAGGAAGTGGGGGAGGAGAGCCGTCCTTCCACCGGGGAGAGCCGGGCGCACTTCCGTGCGCGCTGTCGCCGCCTGTCCCGAGACCGGGGACCTGTGCCGAGGCCCAGACGCCCAGAGTCGGGCCAGCCGCTGCGCTCCCGGACGAGGGCCCTCGACGGGCACCGGGACCTGGGTGGGGGCAAGGGGGGCAAGCGTCGCAATCCGCCGGCGGCCACACGAGTGGCAAGGGCAGCCCAGGTTCCCTGGCCCGGCCGGGATCTTGAGCGACTTTTGTTTAACAATGAGGAAAGCTTTATCCGCTTCTCGTGTTTCTGCTGCTTAGCCTGGCAGACTCTCACCCACGAAACTCTATAATTAATGGTTGTTTTCCTCCTCACACCATCCCACACACAAACACTGAACTTAATTATAAACTTCCAGAATGCCAGCACAGCCTCTTCCAAGCGAGCTGTGTTAAAGTTGAAGAAAGGATAGGCGAGGCAAAGAATTGGCAGTAATCGTTTTAAATCAAGTCACAATAGTCAAAGTCTTATTCCTAGTTAGCTGGAGTTGTATGACTTCGGAAAACTAATTCGTTCATTTAGGACATGTGGGTAGACATATAATTTTAGAGGTGGAAGAAGAAATGTGCAGCATTGAAATAAGGCCCCTTGCGGCTGGCCTGCTGATGGTGTGTGCCACCAAGCTCTGACAGCACTTAACCAAGTGAGAGAGGTCCTTGAGGACAAGGGACCTTGACCTTTTTCTTTGTATTCTCCCTTCTTAGCAGCTTGCCAAGCAGACAGTGACCAGTCAATAAAATGTTGAATCAATGAATGAATAGCAGATGAAATGATGAGTAAACGTTGCTCAGAGAAGTGACTCTCCTATACTGTGTATTATGTGCTAAATAATTTGGTGAACAAGATAAAGTATACGCGTATTGTGTGGACCTTAACAACTTAAAAGTACTGGAATGGTAATTTCGGACTATTTTCCCAAAGTAACTATGAAAACTCAATCACAATATACATTAATCTAATAACTATTAAATAATCCTGTGCAGGGATATGTATATAAATTACAATGAAACGCCTAATTTAAATTTATAATACTTAATTGCATTAAATATTTTTATTTTAAATGTGAGTAAAAGATATGCAGCAAAACCTCTGGCATGGTCCAGCAACTACCTAAAAGAAATTACTGATTGAGAGAGAAAATCTTACACAAATACTTACATATGAATGCAAATACACCTTTCTCCTCAGTATGTTCCCTAATACACCAAAGAGGCCCTGGATTAGTACACAGAGCCCCAAAGGGTCTTTTCTACCTTAAAAAAGTGAGAACCAATCTGTGTGGAAATCCATCCAGATAAGGAGGACAGAAGCATTTAAACTCTGGCTAGACCCAGTAAGCCTCCTCCTCCTCACTTCTGATTCCAGGACAGAGGTGTGACAGACCAGAGGAAGGGAGGGAAGCCTTGCGAGAGGATCAGGGAAAGGAAGAAGCCAAAGGAATGACAACACAATGTGTGCTCACCAAAACTCGAGCTAACACACCCCTAAAGAGTCCTGCCAACAGCTACTAATCTCACTTATTCTTGTGCCATTCTTTGAGTTTATTTCAAAAAAGAAGTCTTGTAAATCAAGGAATTTGTTAAAAAACAAAACAAAACAAAAACCAACATTTCTATTAAGAGACAATGAAGTCAACAAACCCAGTGCCTTTAGAAACTTGGGGTTATAAATGCAGGCGTCTTTCTAAGTGTGACCATGCTTGAGCAGCTATCCAGACAGTGCCTTGCAAATTGTATTATAGAACATACTAATTCAGCCAGCACTTATTCAGAATGCACATTGTGCTTCATATTTGTGTGCATGGGAGAGGGGAGAAGCATGTTTTATTCTATAGAAGAAAAGCGATGTTCCACCTCGTGGCACTACTCTTTAAATTACATTACAACAGTTTTTCCAACTAAAAGGAGAACTGCCATGTACCTTAAATATCCATTAAGTATTGAATATAATCCGTTTCTTGCAGAGAAAATAAAATATTAGATAGTAAATAGAATTTAGACTTTGAATTTTGCCCTCTACCACTCTATCCTTTAGTTAAAATCTTGATTCCAGTGGTTTCTGTAAATTCAGGTCCCTGGATTCAGTTCCTGGCTTCATCAGGTACTAGTTGTGTGACCCTAGGCAAATCAATCCAACTATTCTGTGCCTCAATTTTCTTATCTATAAAATGGAAACAATACTAGTACTTATCTTGTAGAATTGAACAGTCCTGGTTGCCATTAGTACTTACACTACTATTAGTTTATCACAGCTATAATGGTAAATTTGTATGACTCTAATTACACTCTCTTATTTCTCCTACTTCCTATCCAACAGTTCCTTCAATAACCATTATCAAACCAGGGCTCCAACTTTGCTCTGTCTCTACACACAAAGAAGCTTGGTCCGGTTACGCCAAAATAAGAAGAATTTCTAATTTTATCTCTCAAAGAACATCAAGGGGGATTCAGTTCATAACCCAAGGGAAACCCTCCTGAAATCTAATCCATGAAACCCAGCCCTAGAGTTTTTGTTGCTGTTTGTTTTTCTAACTCTTTTGCCACTCCTCTCCCTGCTATTTATTAGGGAGATTGACTTGGTGTCTCTGGCTTCATCCCCACAGCCACCCACAGCCTTTTCCTATCTGATCTGTATCAGAAAAGATCCCAGCCAACATCAGTGCTCCTTGGGTGAGAGGGAAAGAAGAGAAGGCGAGGAGCAGGAAACTCATCTCCTTTCTGGGCTTTGTTTCCTAAACTATCCCCTTCAATGCTGGGGTTCCCCAAGCCTCTGTCCTTGATTCACTGCATTTCTCATTTCTTATTCTACACATCCTCAGGTGATCTTACTCATGGTCATACTCTCAACTCTCCCCTGTCACCCCTTCCCACCTCACAAAGGAGCTTTGGCCACATTAAATTACTTACTTTTCCCCAGAGTGCCGTATTTGTTCACAAGGCTCCATCTTTCCAGGCAACATCAGCCCTCCTCGGTAACCACTGCCCCAAGTCCCATTCTTTCTGTCGGATACAAACCCACATGATGTCCGCAACCTCGCTATTTTCTTCTCTTCTTTTAAGACTTATAACAGGCAGCATCATGTCCTCCAGGAAGACTTCTCTCAGGAAACATACCTTATTATCTTTGTATCTTCTGAGCTCAACACAGGGCCTTAGGAATTAATTCCAGTATCCGGAGACTTAATAATAACTGAAATTTTTTATTGAGCTTACTAATTATATGCTGGGTGTTGTACTAAACATTTTGTGTATATATTAAGTCACCTATTAGTCTCACAACTGTATTGGGTAGGTTCCATTAATATCCCCAATTTAAAGATTAAGAAATGGACTCTGCATAAGATTGAATTTTTTCAGGGTCACAAAGCTAGTGTGACAGAGGCAGATTTCAACTTGAGAAGATCTGACTCCAAGCTTAGGTTCATTACACCGAGATTGCCTTTACTATATAAAAATATACAAAACAGGCCGGGTACAGTGGCTCGCATCTATAATACCAAACTTCGGGAGGCTGAGGCAGGAGGATCACTTGAGGATAGGAGTTCCACTCTGGCAACATAGAGAGACCTCATCTCTACAAAAAATATTAATAGAAAAGTTAGCCAGGCATGGTGGCATGTACCTGTAGTCCCAGCTACTTGGGAGGCTGAGGCAGGAGTATTGCTTGAGCCCAGAAGTTTGAGGTTGCAGTGAGCTATGATCATGCCACTGCATTCTAGCCTAGGCAAAAAAGCAAGATGCTGTATCAAAAAAAGAAAAAAATACACAATACAGTCATGAGCTGCATAACAACATTTAGGTCAACAATGGACTACATATATGACAGTGGTCCCATAAGATTATAATACTATATTTTTACTATACCTTTTCTATGATTAGGTATGTTTGGATACACAGATACCACTGTGTTACAATTGCCTATAGTACAGTAACATGCTGTACAGGTTTGTAGCCTATGAGCAATAGGCTATGCCATATAGCCTAGGTGCGTAGTAGGCTATACCATCTAGGTTTATGTAAGTACACTTTATGATGTTTGCATGACATCAAAATTGTCTAAGGACATATTTCTCAGAACCTGTCACCATCGTGGAGACATATAAATCTGTAATAATACAGAACAAAGATAAAAGGGATACAATATGTTCAAAGTGATCTGAAAATTGACTTAACAAAGTATCCTAATTCCATCTGAATTTTTTACAGCATATTGTTTGCCTATGAAAGATTTTAATCAAACTTTATCATTTGTTGTATTCATCAAATAAATTCCACTAACTTGGAATCTATATGATAGATTTATTCCATAACTAACAAAGAAATAGGATTAAACTACGAACTTCATCTAGAATGCTGTTTCTAAAATATTATATTGGTTTTTCATTCATTCCTTTTCGTAATTTAGGATTAAGGTTTGGGGTTCATGAAGGAGCCAAAAATTAATAATAAATAGCAAAAAATATCCTGCATACTCCTGGGGTTCTCTGCATCTCACTGAGAAAAATACTGTGCTCTCAAGATAGGCATTCTCAACTTTAAGAACATGCCAGATGGTTTTCAGGATTTCCCCTCAAATGACCAACATGTTGTAAAAATGCATTATAAAAGGAGGATCATACATATCATTCCATTTAAACTAATTAAAAATTACAGCATTTTCTTACATTATAACTACCTAAGGTGGTTTAATTTGCTTTAACCACTTGAAATGTTGAAGCCTCCGATGTGTACCAAGAAATAGATCACATTTCTCAGTACAGCACTACAAGAAAGACCCATCATAGAATAGGTACCTATGAAAAAATAAAGGAAAATTAAAAAAAGATTCATGTTTGAAAGAGGATAATGCTGTCTGAGTTACTATTCTATTACTGAAAAGTCAAATTACAAGCTTAGATAGTGAAGGCAAAGTATATATGGTATATTCAAAATTGCTACCATTTTTACATCAATAGTACATCAAAAGAACATAGAATTAAAATAGTACATCAAAAGAACATAGAATTTTAAAAAATCACTACACTTTATTTATGTTATGAATTATTTTTAAAAAATCATCTGGGATCATTCAAAATATTTCTGACCTTGCTGTTACTAGAGATTATAAACCAAAACTTCTAACTCCTGATTTCTTCGGGTTTATGATAAATATAAACACTCATAACCAGAAGAGCTCTATAAAGTTATACACATGTTTGTTTTTTGCTTGGAAAAAGTGGCAAGAAAATGTATCATTAATGTATCAAAATGTATCATTAATGACAAAACATATGATATACCAGGTCTGTCTGGAAAGTATGCAGCCATTGTGAATATAATGAGACTGGTTTGTGTGACATCTGTGTAACCTGGCAGCCATGGAGGGAGGACTGGGATATGCACATGTGAACAATGACGCCTTCACTGTACTGGTCAGTGGGATGCTAGAGGCCACTGAGTGAGCATGTGTACTGTGTGATCGCTGCGTTCAAAAAGAATGAGTAGAGCAATGATTCTGCATCAAATTTTGCATTAGATTGAACAATCCTCCACAGAAACTATTCAGATGATTCAGAAGGCTTTTGGGGATGATGCAGTGAGTACAGTGCAAATAAAAGTATGGCACAAAACACTTCAAAGATGTTTGAGAATCTGTTGAAAAGGATCCACATTCTGGAAGGCCTGCAACAAGCAGAACACCTGAGAATGTTGAATGTGTACAAGTTAGGTTAAGAGACACGGTGAGAACTATATGAAGTCCCAACATGCCTACTTTGAAGGGGATGAAGGCATCATTGTCCTATGTACAATGTTTCTTATATATTCTTCAATAACTGTAGCTATTTTTCATATTACATGGCTGGATACTTTCTGGACAGACCTTGTATATGCATAGTTCCTGAAATTCTTCTCCTTAGATGTATGCCTTAATCCTACCATTGTTTAGTAATGTCATCTAAATGATTATTGAAATACTTTGTTTAGCGAGTTAACAAAAATCTTCCTGTTTCAAACTGACATAGCTAGACATATGTCTACATAAATGCAATTTTGCAGGAGAAATTTTAAAAAGGTAATCCTATAATAACATTATATACTAGTGAAAATTTTGAGTTAATAGTTATATAACTTACTACACATTACATTAGTATGTACTTTTTCATGCCCTGTTATTTAAAGACATGAAAATCTGATTTTTTAACATGAATAAAACAAATTTGTTCACATGACTATTACACTATTTTTCTTTCCTTTTACAGAAACATTCCAGTTAACTGATCTTATTAAAGAATATGTTAATCATTGATTTAATCATCAAATACTTATTAAGGGGCCGGGCGCGGCGGCTCACGCCTGTAATCCTAGCACTCTGGGAGGCCAAGGCGGGCAGATTGCTCCAGGTCAGGAGTTCAAAACTAGCCTGAGCAAGAGTGAGACCCTGTCTCTACTATAAATAGAAATGAATTAATTGGCCACCTAATATATATATATAGAGAAAAAATTAGCCAGGCAAGGTGGTACATGCCTGTAGTCCCAGCTACTCGGGAGGTTGAGGCAGAAGGATCACTTGAGCCCAGGAGTTTGAGTTTGCTGTGAGCTAGGCTGACACCACGGCACTCACCTAGCCTGGGCAACAAAGCAAGACTCTGTCTCAAAAAAAAAAAAAATACTTTATTAAGTACCCCTTATATATGCCCAACAGTTCAATTGCAGCTTGAACTGCTTAAATAAATGAGATTTGACCCCTATCAAGACCGTACAGTCTGATTAGCCAACTATTGAAATAAATAAATAAATGTGCTATGTGCCACATAATCTATTAAAATGTTTTATATGAATTATGCCTCATAATAACAATACAATTATTGTATATAGGTAATTTTATCCCATTTTATAGATAAGAGAAATAAGTGTGGTTATTCTAAAATATGCTATCCTCAGGGAGAGCCTAATTCCCCCCACTGCTGGAGTGTGAGCTGGACTTAGTGAATTACTTTTAATGAATACACTAAAATGGAAGTGACTATGAGACTTTGTTGACTAGGGCATAAAAGGCACTGAGGCTTCCTTCCGTTTGCTCTCTCTTGGCTGGGAAGGCGGCTGCCATGTCATGAGAGCACGTGAGCTGCTCTATGGAGAGGCCCACGTGGTGAGGGCCTGAGGCCTCCTGCCCAGAGCCATGTGAGTCATTTTCAAAGTGGATTCTCCTTCCCAGTCAGGCCTTCAGGTGATAGTGGTTCTTGCCAACATCTAACCTCAAGAGGAGCCCTGAGCCAGATCTATCTGTCTAAGCAGCTCTTTAATTACTGACCCAGAGAAACTGTGAGATAATATTTGTTGTTTTGAATAAGTACATTTTGGGAGTAATTTGTTATTCAGCAACAAATAACTAATACAATGAGCTTAGAGAAGTTAATAATTTGCTGAAGTCATAGAGCTAGGAAATGTTAGAGATGTTCCAACTAGTTTATTATAGCTAAGGTGACCATACAATTTATTATCCAACAGTGACACTTTAGATAGTAACAGAAGCACAAATAGTAATTATATTGGTATGACAGCTGTACACTGATACTCTCCAAGGAAAACCAGAACATAGACTCACCCTAATTACATCCTATGCTCTTTACTACTCCACAATTCTGTTTCCAATATAAAGAAGTATATAAAATGTGTCCAGTACAACAATGGAAGTTTAGTACAGAGAAAGGATAATCAAACTATTCTGACAAAGACTGCTAGCTACCTACTCAACACTCATTATCCCCTCTTTGGTTTGGTAATAAAACTACTATATCATGGTGGCAGTAATGCAGAAACTGCATTTCCTGCCCCTTATAGATGACAAGGAGATGTCAGTGGAAGCTGTCATGTGTAGCTTCTAGGAAAGCTCTTATCAGGGGGCTATCTTAATTATCAAGAACCCTTTTTGCCCTGCAATTTCTTTACAGGACATGAATTTGATGGTTGGAGCTGCGATAGCCATATGTGAACATGGAGACATACTTAGTAACAGAGGTAATAATCTATCTAAGAATTATAAAACAGAAAGTTTAGGTTTCTGATAACCATGGACCCATCATTCCAGTCTTGGACTATAAATCTTGGACTGTATTATGCAACAGAAAAATACACCTCTATCCTTGTTTGAGATGTTATGCGAGGTGGGAGGATCGCTCAAGGTCAGGAGTTCGAGATCAGCCTAAGCAAGAGCAAGACCCCATCTCTACTAAAAATAGAAAAAAATTATCTGGACAACTAAAAAATATATATATAAAAAATTAGCCGGGCATGGTGGCACATGCCTGTAGTCCCAGCTACTTGGGAGGCTGAGGCAGGAGGATCGCTTGAGCCCAGGAGTCTGAGGTTGCTGTGAGCTAGGCTGACGCCTCGGCACTCACTCTAGCCTGGGCAACAGAGTGAGACTCTGTCTCAAAAAACAAACAAAAAAAAACCCCACAAAGATGTTATGGGTTTTCAGGTATACATGGCTAACCTAACCCTAACTGATATGCTCACCTTAATTTCTCAAACAAGAGATTTAAAATTTGAGTGCCAAACATTTTTATTCTTTTTTTTTTTTTTTTTTTTGAGACAGAGTCTCACTTTGTTGCCCAGCCTAGAGTGAGTGCCGTGGCGTCAGCTTAGCTCACAGCAACCTCAAACTCCTGGGCTCAAGCAATCCTCTTGCCTCAGCCTCCCGAGTGGCTGGGACTACAGGCATGTGCCACCATGCCCGGCTAATTTTTTTTTTCTATATGTATTAGTTGGCCAATTAATTTCTTTCTATTT
>VSMD01028011.1:0-56965 GCA_008750895.1 Mirza zaza | reverse complement strand
TTTTTTTTTTTTTGAGACAGAGTCTCACTTTATTGCCCAGGCTAGAGTGAGTGCTGTGGCATCAGCCTAGCTCACAGCAACCTCCAACTCCTGGGCTCAAGCAATCCTGCTGCCTCAGCCTCCCAAGTAGCTGGGACTACAGGAATGTGCCACCATGCCCGGCTCATTTTTTCTATATATATTAGTTGGCCAATTAATTTCTTTCTATTTATAGTAGAGATGGGGTCTCGCTCTTGCTCAGGCTGGTCTCGAACTCCTGAGCTCAAACGATCCGCCCACCTCGGCCTCTCAGAGAGCTAGGATTACAGGCTTGAGCCACCGCGCCCGGCCCCATTAATTATTTTAATGACAAAAGATGTCCAATTTCTTTAAGGAAGAGTTCAGAGAAGTAGATTTTATGAGATAGCCTCTCTCTGCCTAGTGGGACACTTTTGAGTTCCCTATTGATTGTGAAAAGAATAATACAGTGCTATAATTATCTGTGTTTGCTCACAGTAATTATCCTTCTACAAAGGAAGCTAGGATTGAAAGAATAGCTGCTGCCATATACTCCGTGTCAGACCCTGACTGTACCTCATCTCAGTTAATATGCACAAGGGCCCTCTCAGGTAGGCGTTGTCATCCTCACTCTCCTGATGAGGAAACTGATACTACAAGGAGATAAGGAATTTGCTCAAGGTCACACAGGGAGTAAGTGGCAAAGCCAGGATCCCAAGCCTTTACTCTTCTTAATCACTACACTAATATTTGGTTGTATAGGGACTGACAGATTCAGAATATCAGAAAAAAATTCAAAATAAAATGTAGGGTACTTAAAACTTACTGAAGAGAATCTATAGTTTGTATGTAAATTAGTTATTACTAGTTATGGGGCACACTTAATTCTGAGCATCAGAATATAATCAGTATTATAGCTTGTGTTTCTATTTTGTTTTTTTTTTTTTTTTTGAGACAGAGTCTCACTTTGTTCCCCAGGCTAGAGTGAGTGCCGTGGCATCAGCCTAGTTCACAGCAACCTCAAACTCCTAGGCTCAAGCAATCCCGCTGCCTCAGCCTCTGGAGTAGCTAGGACTACAGGGATGTGCCACCATGCCCAGCTAATTTTTTCTATATATATTAATTGGCCAATTAATTTCTTTCTATTTATAGTAGAGACGGGGGTCTCACTCTTGCTCAAGCTGGTTTCGAACTCCTGACCTCAAGCAATCCGCCCGCCTCGGCCTCCCAGAGAGTATTATAGATTGGATCAAAGATTGGTTTCTTTATGCTACTGTAGACCAAAGGTATATCAGCCCATTCAGAATAATTAAAGTGATCTTTCTGAGGAGTCAGCAGGTGAAGTTTGTCAAAGTTCATGACAGAGCAATGTGGATCAGCATGGAAGGAAGAGGCATCTAAGGACAGGGAGTTGGGAGGTAGCTCTTGGGAACACTGTCTGAAGATTATGTGATGGGAGGAGAGCCAAGTGGAGGGGTCAGATTGAGGTGTTGGGTGGCTTCCTGTTGAGGGTATGTGGCAAAACCCCAGTTAGTTCCCCAAAGGAAAGTTAAACCTGGTTCAAAGTGGGAAACTAGGGCAGGGGACTAGCCAGGACTGAGAAGGAAGAGATGGAGATGGCTGCTTGTTCTGCTTGTTTTGTGTCTGGGAGTTCCACGGGTGCTCAGGGCTGGCAGAAGGATTCTAGATGCCAGGAGTCCTGAGTGTGAGTGTATGTGTGTATGTCTCTCAGGGTTGAGGGTCCTCGGTAGTAGCTGTTACAGAGGGATCTGTTTGTTTCTTTATCTGATCCAGGGATTGAATTTCACTACTATATGATAGAATTGGGTCTACTTAATATACTTCATCCCTTTCCTGTGGTTGGTCCAGGCACCTGTGTGGGCGTGTGTCTGCAGGTGATAGTATGTGGGCAGGACAGCCATCAGGCTTGAGCAGGAAAGCACTGGAGAAGGCTAAGGCAAATACTGCCAAAGACAGAGTTGACTTTGGATCTCTACAAAAACCCAGAAAAAACTATGGTCCTATTTTCACAGAATTAGGCCAAAAAACACTGAATGAACAAGTATTACCCTCAGCTTGAATTAGTCAAATGGCTTATTTCTAGTTTCACAACTGGCAGTGTTCTTTGGAAACCCACATTTGGGTAGTGAAAATTGCACTTTCTGGACTAGACTCCTATAAAACTAGAAATGATGATGCATCGAAAAGTGACTTTATTATATTTTATCAGTAGACAAACTTCCTAAAAAATTTACATACTCATATCTGTATATAAACCTGTATCATAAAAGGACTAATATGACACTATTCTGAATCATACGGTCTTTGCAAATAACAAGCAGGCTGGAAAATGTCTCAATATATTTTTAATTTTTGAACTTTTTCTCCTAATTTGAAAATTAGTCTATAAATTTTACAGTGAGAAGTAAGTTGGATAACTGTGTAAGTGACCAATTAAACATTATCATAGTGTTACTAATAACATCTATTTTCGTGGCTCCTTTTTTTTTAATCTACCCAAGATAGTACTTTGTTCATGGCTTTTTAAAAAGAATATTATCAAAGGTGAACAAGTACATTTTATACTTAAGCTCTACATTTTTTCCTTCATGCACTAGTGGGAGGAGCAACTTCTAATGTGAGTCTTTGCTTGTGGCTCTTCCACATGGACAGGTTTTCATAGGAAGTAGAAATAAGTCTTATAAAATAGTAACATACTTGTTCCATTGCATCTTCCTAGCTCAGAAGTGAATGTTATACTCCTCGAGCTTGTCAAGGCCTTAGAAGGCCCTTGGAGAATCTAGGACAGCTTCCTCATGATCCAGATGAGATAGGGAGCTCAGAAGGTTGTCTAAAGCAACAATTATTAGATCTGCCTTGGGGGAGCATCCTGAAGTCTTGGTATAGAGTCTGAATTGACTTCCTATGTCAATATCATGCATATTCACCTGTCCTACAACTTTCTGAAGCAGTTTTTATTTTTTTGGTTTTTGGTTTTTTTTTTTTTTTTTTGGTCTGCATTCCCAACTTTTGCTATTACAGTAAAATTCTTAAAGGATAAAAGGGCAAGCCTATAAGGCATTGCATTGTTTCCCATTTCAGCTGGAGGATAGCCTCCTAGGCTCCAGGGAGCTCTGCCCCAGGTGTGGGCAATGAATATTTATCTAAAATCCTGACTCTGAGCACTGCTGAAGGTGCAGAGATGTTGTAGAGATGGACTCTGTCCTCCAGAAGTTTAAAGTCTAGTTGAATAGATGACATAATCCATCCCACAGACATTATCATGCATGTGTGTGTGTGAGGCAGTGTGGCAACACAGCAGTGATTAAGCTGCAGCCCCAGCTTTCTATGGAGTTTGTGATGAATGGTAACGTAACAAATACAAAACAATGCAGGCAGAGCAGTGAACTTCCCAGTGAGTAGTATAAGCAGATAAGTAGTGCTCAGAAAATGGAGAAATCACTGAGCTGGAATGGCTTGGGAAGGCTTTAAGGAGGTAGTAGGCGTAAATAAAAACTCCAAATTTGGCTGTTTCTTATAATCATTGAATCTGTTAGGTTCTAGAATAAAGCCCAAACCAAGTTTCAATTAAGTATAAATTTCCAAAATTATGGTGACTCTTGTGCTCTGTCTTCAGTGAGTCACTGTGGCTTCCTCCTCATCCAGCTCTTCTCCCTCTCCCAAGTGTAATCCATTGTGCTACTCAGACACACTTCAAGACCAAAAAGTATAAAAAATTATTGAATGAAAATTACCCTTGCTTCCTTCCTTATCTCTGTCTGACTGTTCCCTCCCATCTCTCTTCCCAGCCACTGTCATTAGTTTCTTATGTATCATTGCAGGGTTTTTGTGTATATACAAGAAAATATGAATATAGATTCTTGTTTTCCCTCTATTTTTACATGAAGATAGCATGTTGTACTCAAGGTTTGATATCTCGCTTTTCTTCACTTAACAATATATCTGGGCTGGGCGAGGTGGCTTCCGCCTGTAATCCTAGCACTCTGGGAGGCCAAGGTGGGCAGATTGCTTGAGGTCAGGAGTTTGAAACCAGCCTGAGCAAAAGCGAGACCCCGTCTCTACTATAAATAGAAAGAAGTTAATTGGCCAACTAATATATATAGAAAAAATTAGCCAGGCATGGTGGTGCATGCTTGTAGTCCCAGCTACTTGGGAGGCTGAGGCAGAAGGATTTCTTGAGCCCAGGAGTTTGAGGTTGCTGTGAGGTAGGCTGACACCACGGTGCTCACTCTAGCCTGGGCAACAAAGCAAGACTCTGTCTCAAATAAAAAACAAAACCAACCAAACAAAAAAAACAATATATCTGGGAGATCTTTCCTAACGGTACATAGCACACATTCTCATTCTTTTTGATAAGCTACATAGTACTCCACTGTGTGGATGTATTGTGATTTATTTAACTAGTTCCCTACTGGTTGTTTCAATCGTTGCTATTACCAGTAAAGCTTCAATTAATAACTATCCACATGCAGATATTCCTCAACTTATGATGGGGTTACATCCCAATAAGCCCATTGTAAGTCAAAAATATCGTAAGTTGAAAGTACATCTAATACCCCAAGTGAAAATCATAAGTTAAACCTTCGTAAGTCAGGGACCATCTGTACGTCATTCACATGTATAAATACCATATACAGCAATGATACAGTTACAGAGATTTAGTGGTTTTGATTTAGTGGTCTCTTACAAAGAGAAGTACAGGTTAAAAGGATTCTAACACTGGCATGTCATTATTTCCTGAGTTGGATGTTCAGTGGGTCACATTGTAACCTAGAAACCTGGAGATAACCTGATAAATGTGCCTAATAATAGCAGATATTATTTCCTATCCCAGCACTTGTATTATAAATAGACATAACTTAGAAAACCCTGGATTTTGCTTCTCATTGGTTTTCACCAGAGTTACCTGGTTTCAAAAGATATTTATTTGGTAAGAGGTCATTGGTAGCATCTGCCATCACTGAGCCTGGGCAACTTCATACTCTTAGAATTCATTCTTTCTGGGGTGCCTTCCAGCCTACTGTGAAATTCTGAAATGCCACTGTGATCTTGTTTTTGTAGACGGGCTCATCTTCGCTTGTGCTTGGAGAAGTTGAAGGGGCTGGTGCCACTTGGGCCAGAATCAAGTCGACACACTACATTGAGTTTATTAACAAAAGCCAAATTGCACATAAAGGTAAGTGTTCCTTGGGATGCTTCTTTGTCTTTACCTGTCCAACAAGGCTTTGTCTGATGTTATGAGGGTCAGAAAATATTTATCTCCAGACAGTCGTCTCCTCTGAACTCCTCCAACATGGCTTTTGGATGAATCACAGGCACCTCAAATGCAACATGTCCAGAAACCAACTGAACATTTCTCCCCCTCATGTACCAGAAGTTAAACGGTCCATCTAGCTGTCCATCCAATTGTACAAGCCAGAAACTCAGGAGTCCTTGATATAATAGCTTCTGATCTTACCCATACATATCTAAGCCATCTCCAAGACCTAAATATTTCAAAACCTGGTCTACTTCCATTTTCACCCCACCATCATCTACTGCATTAAAATCCTCAGATACCTCCCTACATCCCTCTGCCCCCCTCTGATCTGCTGTCCGTGCTTCCTGAGAATAGTCCTTCCAAAGCTCAAATCAACACATTACCCTGTTTAAAATTCTTCTGTGGCTCAGGACAAATTCTGTCACTGGGCCTGTTCCAGTCTCTACCTGAGCTGGCCGTCACCTGCCTCTGCAGCATGGTCTTGTTCCACATGTCCCCTCTCTGCAACCCTTGCAGGCCCTTGTGCTTGTCATGTTGTCTTACCACAAGGCCTCTGCACTTGCTGTTCCCTCTGCTTTGTACACTTTCCCCTCTTCACCTGGTTAACGTCTACTCATCCTTCAGATCTCAGCACGAGTCTTGCTAGCTCTGAGAAGATATCACTGACCTTCCTGACTTAGTCACCCCTTTCCTGTAACAGGTCATCCTGTCATTGAATATCTGTCTCTCTTAAGCACTTGTCACAGTTAATATTTGACAGTGGTTTGTGTGACTATTGGGTTGTCTCCATCACTAGACTATAGACTCCACCAGGGAGGGGCCTGGGTCATTGTGCTCACCTTGTATCCCCAGCACCTCAGAGTGTCTAGCACAGAGTCGACCCTCTGTGTGCAGCTGGAATAGGAAAGAATAAGGTGAGTTTTATTCAAACTCCTGAGAGCCACAGCCAAAATCACTGCTCAGTATGTTTTTATAGTCATATCTTTGTTGGACAAATATCACTTTAATTATGGTTAGTAGCCTGCATACATGATAATTCTGGGAGAAAAAGAACCTCTATTTAAAGCAAAACAGCTACAATTAAACAATCTTCTTAATTATCTGAAGAATATGAGAAGCTAGAGGGCAGATTTGTAAAAACGAGTAGTCTATGGAAATGTGTTTTCTCAGCTCTTCTGTTGGATAAATTGGAATCAGGACTTCAAAAGGGACTGTTATTTCCTGCTAACAAACAGAAGTTAATTGATAATTGAAATTTGGCAGGACACAAAAAAGTGCTTATGTAATTGGGACATGTACTTGAATAAACATAATTTTAAATGGAAGTGGGTTTTTTAGGCTCCCATCATGTGCGTTTTCTAGTTCAGAGGGATGAGGTGCTCAGGGATCATTACAGACAAGAGAGACCAGGTTGGGGGTTACTGCCTGCAGCTGTTTCAATACCAAAATTGAAAGGTGCCAGGATGCCAGTGTGTCAGAGCTCACGCCCAGAATCCTCATGACAAGACAAGTACCACAGCATTGGCGATGCTCAAGAAGTTAGACGAAGCCAGGAGTCACTGGCCAGTCAACTTCCTGTCTTGGAGAGAAGCTTGACAAGTGACACACCAAATGGCTTCTGAGGAAATCTGGCACATTTGGTCACTAGAGAGGAAGATGCGGGATCATTGCCAATTTAGAAATCTCCCTGTGGGCGCCAACGACTACCCCTTTGACTTGCAGAAACTTGAAGATTGTGACAGAAAAGCTGTTCACCAAATAGACCAGCTCCAGCGAGAGCAGCGGCACCTGAAGAGGCAGCTGGAGAAGCTGGGCATCGAGAGGATCCGGATGGACAGCATCGGCTCCACCGTCTCCTCAGAGCGCTCTGACTCGGACAGGGGTGAGCCCTCTGGCTGTGCCCTCCGCCCTCCTCTCCCCTCCCTGCCTCCCTATCCTCTCCCACCTGTGCTGCTCCCAGGAGACAGGGTGTAGAAGGAACTAGAACTTGCTTATGATTTAGAGAAGTTGAGCAGTGTGACCTCCGGTGATAAGTTCCTCTTCCCTACTAGCAGTTAGATGACAGTGTCCACAGAAGGGTTTGACTGGGGTCGGTTTGGTTTTTAGCCTCAGTTATCTGCACAGCGTCTCCATCAGTGTCTCTCTCTTTGTCCTCCCTGCAGAAGAAATCGACGTTGACGTGGAGAGCACAGACTATCTCACGGGTGACCTGGACTGGAGCAGCAGCAGTGTGAGTGACTCTGACGAGCGGGGCAGCATGCAGAGCCTCGGCAGTGACGAGGGCTACTCCAGCGCCACCATCAAGAGAATAAAGCTCCAGGACAGTCGCAAGGCGTGTCTCGGTCTCTAAGAGAGTGGTCGCTGCAGCTGCCTCCTCGAAGGTTGTCCCTGTCGGAGCTGATTAGGTAGTGTATTGGACCTGCCCACAACGCCCTTGCACGCAAACTTCAGTGTACCACCTTTACCAAAATCACCTTTGTAACCGTTTCCAAGGAAGTGCTTAGGATTGTGGGTTTCTGATTGCATCCACTAGCTTCTCTCTTTCTCTCCACAAAAATTCGTCTCTGAGAGACTGTACATTCCAATCAATTTGAAGCACCCAAGAATTCTTAGACCGAATAAGCAATTTTCACATCTCAGCAGTTTTCCTCTTCTTTACTGTCCTCATGTACTCCACCAGACCTTTCGTACGGTTTTCTGGCTTACCATGTTACTGCCTAGGAGGATTGTCCAAGTGTGTCTTGTGCTTAGGAAACTGAAGGAAACAAACTTTTAAAGTTGAGATCCTGATCTCGGAACTCCAAAGTAAGCTTTGAAAGCGGCATTTAAGAGCACTTCACCGTGGACCTCACCCCCAGTGAGGAAGTCAGGAATACCTCTAGAAACACACCCTTCCCACACAGCCCATGCGGATGGGAGCAGTATTTCTCACTTTAAAATGGATACCTTGATAGTGTGTCTTTGGGGGTTGCACAGCTTATAAAAGTTCCAAATTGTTTGTTCTCACAGACAAAACGGTACAATCTATTTTTGTACGATGTTCTTGGGACCTTGCTGTGAACCACTATCTCAAGGCACATTTTCCCCTCAAAGTTTGTTAATGCTACTTGTCTCTGGAACATTTTTTTTTCCTACCTCAGAGATAAATGAGATCTCCATTTCCCACTTAACACAAAGTGATTATGCCTCGTTTTTTTTGTTTTGTTTTTGTTTTTTCCAAATAAGTGACATTTGGTCCAATTCTAATATATTTTCCTATTTAACTTTCAGCAATAACTGAGCTTTGGCTCTAGCTGAGCTAGTGGCCATGATCAGTGAAAGAAAAAGTCCACATTTCTACTCTCTATGTTGCAGGTGAACAGGAGGGGATAGTACAGTGTTACTAGAATTCCTCTCCTTATTGATTATTTTTGGACACACCCAGAAACTTCTTTATGGAGGCTTTTGGGTTGATAGTTTAAAAGGCTGATTTTCTTTTTGGTTTTGATTTTTCCCTTAAGTGGTCTCCCACTTTGTAGCATTTTTATTTAAGCTAAAACAGAGCACATGTATATGTACATAAGACACATTAAATCTATAAATACTATTTATTCATTTTATATAAACTAATGTAATGGAAAATAAATTCTTATGACTTTGTGCTTTTATAGATGTTCTAGAAACTTTGTATGTAGGTATCTACAAAATTGGTTCATTCCCCTTAATATTTTTGCATTCATATTTTTGAGGTCTTGATGTTTTCAGCCTCTGGCGAATCTTTTTCATTGAATTTGAACCGTTTGTAAAATCTGTGATGCTGAAGCAGAGTGTGTCACAAAGTGATGAGAACATTCCTAAAATCCACAGACGCACTGCGACCTAAGGGCTCAACGGCTGACTCGGCAGTGGGCAGCCAACCCGCTCCGCTGTTGGCCTGCTGTCACTAGCACACCACAGCCTCGCAGCTCACCCAGCGCCTGCACCTTGCACACAGCTAAAGTCCAAGTTCAAACGCACTCTACATGGAAGCTCATCCTATACATGAAGAGTGAGCTAAACAAAGCAAGATTACTTTTGTGGGGGTTTTTTAAAATGATTCTTTAATGTATTAAAAATGTTTTCATTGGAAGTAGTGGATTCCTAAGTGATTCCAAAGTCATCTGTAATTCTTCTGTTTTTGTTTTGTTCTGTTGTTTTCTTCATTTCAGCATTGGGTGGGGGGAGGGGCAGGTGATACAAAGGATTTTTTTTTTTAATTGTTGGAATCTTTTCCAATAACCAGCTGAAGATTTGCACTGAAATACAACTTGTATGCCTTTTGCATTTTTAAAGCCTGCTTCCTGAATTTAAGCAAAGTGATAGTGTTCAAAGAGCCAGCTCAGCCTGTAACATGTTTGAAAAAGATATATCTGCACTTTGAGGTCCCTTTTGAATGCCATTCGCTAGACCTCTCGAGTATTTTATTTCATTGCTACATCTAAGCGCCTCACAAGTCCACGAAGCTGGATGCTGGATGGCATCAAAAACTCAAGACTTTGGAAAAAGCTTGTGGGCTTGTATTGGGGGTGGGAAGGGAACAAAATATGTGTACTTCTTTGTTTAATTTAGAAATAAGGCATCTGAGAGATGCTATTATTTTCTGTGTTTTAATTGTTGTGCCTTTGAGTTAAACTGCATTTTTGTCTTTTGGTTGAAATATGAAATGTACTGTCCCAATATAAAACAGTAATTATTTGACCTTTGCACTGTTTGTCTGGTCCTTTTCAATTTGATAGCATATAAATGTGGAACTTGATAGATCTCTATATTTTTAATGCACTTGTGATAAACTGACACCAGGGTTAGACATTACTTTCAGAGCTCAAGGTAGACCAAGTCAGCATGCGAGACAGGCTTCTCTCTAACCAAAACTGTAACCTTCAGGACCAGCAAACTCAGCCCAAGGCAGCTACTCCCCTTCCCACGTGGCTGATCAGCAGCCCTGATTCGCCAATCTGTCCTCTCTCATTCACTGATCCACCAGCGTGACTGCTAAGAGCTATAGAGTCTTTTTGGTTGTTTTGTCTTTTTAAACAAAATGAAAACCTTTCTATTAGGGTTGTTGGGGGGAGGGGATGGGCAAACGTGTAAACCCCAGCCTTTAAGACTTTGACAATTGTACGTAAATATAGATGTGTATAAATATAGGCACATGAATATTTTTATGTGAAAGTTGATTTTAAAAGCTAAAAAGAAATCTAAACTGCACTCTTATTGATACCATCATAATGCAAGTGGGAAAATAAGAGCACGTAGTCTAATTTAATTTCATGCAGTGAGAAAATATATATGTGTGCTTCTGTTACCATCCCCAAAAACATAGCTTTCCATCCTTTGGTGGCTTTGAATGGTGGGCCGAGCACCCAGGGTGTTTTATTTTGGTTTTTTTGCTAAGCAGAGATCTTGAATTCTTCAAGGTGCTGATAGCAACTGCTGGCTCCTTTCTCTAGTCACAGAGCTAATGCAAGTTTAGTGATTCAAAGAGCATCACATTTACGAGCAGGACCTAGATTCTCCCTGTCAACCTAAGACTAAAATAATTTCAGTGTTGATTCAGAATTGAGCATTAAGTAGTCCCTGATCCTGCAATCAGCACTTATTTTTTGTTGTATTGTTTTTGTTTTTTAAGTTGGGCATTTTCATTTAACCTCTATTTTTTTCCACACGCACAAAAAAAAGGGTCCTCACCTGGGTTTCTTATGGGTCTCTGTCTCCATCCTTAAAGTGGCCAAGAGCAAATACTGGGGTGTGAAAAAAAGTGTAAACTAGGTAGGATTGTGATGCTCAAAATAACTGTCTGGCAATATCTTGGGGCTTGATAATGGATTTTGTGGATGTTTTTCTTCTTGCCTCTTCCCCATCCTTTAAAGAGAGAACTTATTTTTGAAAAGTATATGTATATACACACACACATTATTGTTTAGGTTTTTATACCATACTATGTTGGTAAGAATACCACTTTCTTTGTGCTTTATAATCTATTTCCCCAAATCTTGGTCTTTTCTGTATCTTCTTTGTTTCCCCAAGTTCCTTTTTCTGACCCTCTTTCCCTTCCCTGTGTGTTGAACCCCAGATAGTAAAAGGCTAAAGGCAATTTCCTGCATGTCAATCTATTATTTTTCTATGTCTGACTCTGATGCAGCATGTTTAGGTAGCTGGCTACTCCTGATTTTAAAACCCTTCTTGAGAGAAGACAACCCAAAGACACTTTTAGATGAGGTAGTTTTTCTCATTCTACATGATCAGATCTCTGTAAACTGTAGGATGTTTTATTTCGAAAGATTCTGGGTTGGGAGTGGGGTACAAGATGTGATTTATCATGATTTTTTTCATTATCAATATTTATTACATGGATGATTTTCTTGTATTCTGAAAGAAATAATTGACTAGCACTGCTAGGTTCAGCTATTGAATGGCTGAAGAAATTGAGTCTTTTTGTCTTCTCTCAAAATTATAAAATGAGAATTAGTAAGGCATCCAATTTTAAGATTTATCCAGATTTTAAGTTTTGATTTCTTATTCTATCTTAGGGAGGTGGTAGGTCGAGGGGGCATTCTTCATTTTAGCTTTTACCTGAGAACCAAACTTGCCTTTACCCCTTGTCCCTAGAATTGGTGCTCTTGGAACATTGCTGTTAGCCATCAGTTTTGGGGGTCCATCTTCCTAATGGTAAACACAGCCTAAAGAGGGGAGCAGCAGATGAAAGAGTGTGAAATTCTGTTTCAAGATGTTTGTTTATGTAAATATGACGCCAATGTAAATCTGTGTCAAGACCATAGAGAATGGTGCTTTTTACTACAGTTAGCACATGCATTTTTAGAAACTACTACATGTTTTAGAGAATCTTTGCTGTGTATATGTAAACTTCTGTATTGTTCAACTGTTAACAAATAATAAATTATTTCATTATTAAAGAAATTTTGGTCTTTCTGATGGTTTATATCCTACTTTACCCTTTCATAGTTTTTCTTATGGGACTGAGTTAATCGAAGTGATTTTCTTTTTTTTTTTTTTTTTTTGAGACAGAGTCTCACTCTGTCACCCTGGCTAGAGTGCTGTGGCGTCAGCCTAGCTCACAGCATCCTCAGGCTCCTGGGCTTAAGCGATCCTCCTGCCTCAGCCTCCCAAGTAGCTGAGACTACAGGCATGCACCACCATGCCCGGCTAATTTTTTCTATATATTTTTAGTTGGCCAATTAATTTCTTTCTATTTTTAGTAGAGACGGGGTCTCTCTCTTGCTCAGGCTGGCTTTGAACTCCTGACCTTGAGCGATCCTCCCGCCTCAGCCTCCCAGTGAGCTAGGATTACAGGCGAGAGCCACTGCGCTCGGCCCCGAAGTGTTTTTTCTTTTTTTGAGACAGAGTCCTGCTGTGTCAACCGGGCTAGAGTGCAGTGGCATCATCAGAGCTCACTTGCAACCTCAAATCCTGGGCTCAAGCAGTCCTCCTGCCTCAGCCTCCTGAGTAGCTGGGACTACAGGCTCACACCACTATGCCCAGCTAATATTTGAATTTTTTTTTTTTTTTTTAGACAGAGTCTCACTGTGTTGCCTGGACTAGAGTGCCATGGCGTCAGCCTAGCTAACAGCAACCTCAAACTCCTGGGCTCAAGCGATCCTCCTGCCTCAGCCTCCCAGATAGCTGGGACTACAGGCATGTGCCACCATGCCAGCTAATTTTTTCTATTTTTGGTAGAGATGAAGGTCTCACCCTTGCTCAGGCTGGTCTTAAGCTCCTGGCTTCAAGTGATCCTCCCACCTTGACCTCCCAGAGTGCTAGGATTACAGGCGTGAGACACTACACCTGGCTTTTTTTCTTAATTTCATGGAAAATACACTGGCCAAAAGTTTTCAGCCCTTAGCTTCTGTGATGAGGACTTAGATTGTGTGGCTCCAGTTGAGCGCATTTGTTGATCATAATTAGCCACAGTCCCATCCTCTCTGCTGCTGCACCTGCCTGTCCGCACGTTTCGCCTGCTCATTCACGCACTCTCGCTGACTCACCCTTCGTCAGGGAGCCTCTGATGATGCAGCCTGCGTGCTTGGGTTGCAGGCACCACCAAGACTTTTCCTGTCTTTTGAGCAACCCATAGTCTGGTGGGAAAGATATGAGCACAATATAATACGAGGTAGGTAGCTGTGGAATAAAGTTGCACAGGAGAGTGAGAAATCACACAGGTGGTGCGTTCAAGCTGGGCCCTGGCAGAAGAGTGAGTGTTTGCTGGGAAGGAGTGTTACCGGAAAAGAAAACAGCCAGTGCAATGAGCCAGGTGTTCCAGACAGGGACCAGCTCTGGCGCTGGGGTGTGGCCCAGGGGCGGGGACACAAGGCGTGCCGGGCACCCGTGGAGGGAAAGACCTTGTGAATGGCACGACTCACTGAGAGAGGCGCTCAGTTTAGGATGGTAGGTCTTTTACATATTAACCCCTGTGGTTAATTTACGTTTATCTATTCATTGAACAAATATGGACTGAGCACCTGCTTTATGTCAGGCTCCGGCTCAGAGGCGAGGACACACATCAGTGAACGAAAGGCACAGAAAGCCCTGCCCTCGTGGCGCGGCCTCTGTAGCGTGAGTCTGAGCTCAAGTCCTTGCCTTGGTGTCTGCTGAGTGCAGCGCACCCTCCCCACTGTGTTCTCGCTGCCTGGGAGAGCACTTGTTTAGAGACCAGAGGAAGGAAAAAGGTGCCTTTCTTCTTGATTAGTGACTTCTTATTCTAGAAGCCACCTACAATTTTTTGAAAGGCTTTTATGGTCCCCTAAAAGGTTAACTGTACTGGCATTCAGCCTGCAGATCTGATGAAAAAGGAACTTTCTGGTACTTCTACTTTGGAAAAGTGGCCTGACTTATCTGCTTTCTCCAAAAAAGTAGGGGCAAGTTGCTGGGCCCTTCTAGGATGTGTGAGTCTAGGATCCATCACTGCAGACAGGCTCCAAACTGCACCCACGAAATAGAGAGCTGTGAACACCACCAACAAAAGCTGCCTTCCGCCGGGGCATCGGGATGCCTCGTTTACCGTGGTTGAGGAGAGGAAGCTTTGAAGCGCAGATAATTATAAAGACAGCTTTCACGTAAAGATAGCCTCCCCCACACGATGACACATCTTATTTCCAAAGTTTCCCCACTTTGTTCACAGTAGCCCGATGAGAAAGTATCTTTTGTACTGCTGCATGGGCCCATGTCATGGTGACAGCTCACTTGGACTGGGTGCTTACTAAGTGCTGGGTGCTCGGCTGCAGGGCCTTGGCGAATCCTCACGTTAACCCTGGGAGGTGACTACCGTCGCTATCCCCCTTTTACAGATGGGAAAACTGAGGGAGAGAGGGAGGACATGTTGCCCCAAGTCCACAGAGCTGGTGAGGGGCGGAAACCTCAGCAGTCCGACTCAAGCCCCCACTCCCTTGCCTCAATTTTTGCAAGAGCTGTGTCACTGTGTCATCAGTGTTCCGTATATGGCATCTTTTTCTTTTCAAGCCTTTGAATGAGGCTACCTATTTTCCATGGAGGAGGCCTTGGATTCCACATAGTGGAGCAGAAAACTGGGAACCCACAAGACTGTTACTGAGTCTTTGCCGTCCCCTCAATCTTAACCCCCCTCTGTGCCTCTGTGAAGAAGATCCCCCTCCCCCACCCACTGCTGACCCTCAGTAAGCCAGTGTGCTCTTAGGGGAAGACATTCTTTCTGTACCACATCTTTTGGGTTTGGGGCCCGGCGACATCACTCATTTATCCAACCAGGGTTTACACCTTCCACTTAGGCCTCAGGGTCCCCATTATCTAGTGCCACTTTGGTGCACCTCTTAAGTGTTACTGTGACCTAGATGAGGAGGGACACACCAAGGCTCTCTGCCAAAGACTACGGGAGGTGGCCCTGTTCCATCACCCACCTGGGCCTTCCCATCGCAAAGGACATTCAGCTTCCAATGGCCGAAGGTCCCACGGCAGGGTTTCCACAGGAAGTATTCGGGGCTCAGCCCAAACTGGGTGGCCAGTCAGCTGTCTGCCCACTCTGTTTCATGCAGAAGTCTGGGGCCATTGCATCTCAGGGCGTCCTTGTGGGGACTCAATGAGACAGAGGGGTAACTGCTGGCCAGGGGTGAACATGCTGCCTAGAGGGGAAAGCAGCTTTATTCTGGGCCAGAGTGATTAACCCCCTTTCAGCAAGACAGAGGGCAGGCTCTAACTGGCTGGCGCTTCCAGGAGCCCCCCACTGTGGTGAAGGCAGCATGTCTGGTGACGACAGGCTCAGGATGTAGCGGACGGCTGGGCCCTCCGATCTAAAGGGGCGGCTGAGGCAAGAGCCGGCACAGAAGCAAAGGTTACATGTGCACCCGAGGCCAAGTCAGAGCTAGTGGACTGGGTGGGTGTTGGAGCTAGAGAGGCCTACTGAGGCCCTGGAGGAAAGTGGGGGCCTTTTCTAGGATGCTCTTGGCCTCACCAGGGGGCAGAGGTGAGGATGACAGTCAAGGCAGGGAGCTCTGTGTCTGAAACACGTCTGTCTTCAAGGAAACCCATGGGCCTGGGAGAGAAGGCACCTGGACAGGGACAGGGCAAAGGGAGAAAGGCACTGGCCCAGCCGACCCTGTTGGCTGCTTCCGTGGCCGGGCTGGGTGACTCCTGCAGAGGCTCCCTGGCCCAGTGGGCATGGGAGCCTCAGCATCTGCTGGGGAGTCCATTTAGTTAAAAACAGAACTTCCAACAAGCTCTTGTCTTGCCTTGCTGGCATCCTGACCCCGCAGAAGGTAGAAAGCACTGTCACCGTGAAGCAGCGGAGCCAACTCTGACCTGCAGAGATGAGTGGGCCAGCCTCGTGGCATGCGAGGAGGCCATGTCCCTTAGATGCCCAGGACGATGGTCCTGGGCGATGCCCAGCTGCAGATGGATCAAAGGGGCAATGCCAGCTCCACCCTCTGCACTCTGGGTGACCAGGGCAAGTGTCTTGAGCTCTATTTTCCTGATCTGTAGAGTGAGGATAATTATAGCCCTTACTTCCCAGGGCTGTTGGGGGGATTGAGTAAGATAAAGTGTGCAAAGAGCTTATCTCAGCGTCCGACATGCAGAAAGCATTCGATACATATGATCATAATTATGGTCATTTTACTAGGCAAGGAGAGAAACTTGGAGCACTGTCAGGCATGTGTCTTGGATCTTCAGAATCCAAAATTCCAACACTGGAGAGGGACTAAGCCTGGAAAGGAAAATTACATCTGAGGGTGGGGGAATGTTCAAATATGTCATTCTGACTGTGCTATTTAGACAACAAATAGTGAGCAGGAAGTGGTTAAACTGAAAGGAGGAGCAGAGGAGAGGGTGACTCAGGGACAGACCGTGGACATTGGCAGCGGGGGAGGGGAGCATTTTCCAGGTGGTACCTTCAGTTGGCGATGTTCAGAAAGTCAAAACAAACCCTAAGACCTTACCTGCCCTGCAGGGCAGCTCAGAGACTCCCCTCAAGGAGAATCCAGGTAGTATAGAAGTGGCTGAAAGAGACAGAAAGAAAAATATCCTTGCTAAAATACCTGCATTTTGCAAGTATCTCATCAGAAGAGTTTTATGATGCTTAAGTTCCAGCATTCACGTGTATCTTTCCAATGGCAAGTTCAGAACAACAGTAGGTAGAGCTCTAGCCAGGTAATCAATGATGCCTCCACACTTCGACCTGAACTCCGAGTAACTGCAGAGGTTGTGACAATTTTTTGCTACTTTGCAGTTAAAAGCCTTCGTCAAAGAAGGTACCAGTTAAGTTCAAGGAATGGGACAGCACAGGGCTCAGAAGAGGAATCAGTGGAAATAGATAATCAGGCTAGGTCCTGGGTGAGGCCAAGCTTTCTCTTTGCCACAATTAGAGCCTTTAACGGCAGGCAATACTGTTCTTTTGGAACTCATTGTCAGAATCCCATTGCTTCCCCTGGAAGAATGGGTGTGTGTTTACCTCAGGGAAACAGTGAATCATGAAATGGATCGCCTTTCACTTCTTGCTTTGGCTGCCAGGAAGCTCAGAGCCAAATTCACACCTCATCTTTAGAAATTATGTGAGACTGTGTTCTAATTTCCCCCTAGCCTTTTCTCTGACTTTGATTTTTACTTAAAATTTTTCTTATTTTAATATATGTAATTTTGGAAGTCACTTCAGAGCCACCTTAGCAGAAAACAAGGAGGATGTTGTCATGTAGGGTCATCGTCTGTGTAAAATAGAAATGCCCTTGTCTTTTCTTTTGCAGGCAGAGGAAAGTGAGGCTGGCTAACCAAGAGTGAGGTTATTGGGGTCAAGAGTGTGGAGAGGAAAGGTGAGTGTAGGGGTTCTTTTAGCAGTGGCAACAAACTTGCCAAGGAATAGAAGGGAGCTGCCTCAGGGCTGAAAATAATCCCTACTCCTCTAGAAGAATTGGGACTCTTCTGGGAGTTTCCACGGAGGCTAGAGGCAGCGGCAGAGCTGACCTGGGTCTGAGTCACCTGTAAGAAACAGGAAGGAACGCCACCCTTTCTCAACTTGAGAAAGTTCACTAGATTGCAAGTAACCGAGAATAACGTTTTTATAGGACTAGCCCTGAATATGCTCTGTTACAGATTTCTAAAAAGTAAATCACTCACAAATTTCAGTCTTTTATTAACGTATGACTGGTGGCCCCACTGAAGTTGGATTAGTGGACATAAGTCAACCTACAGGAAGGTGCCCAGAGGCGTTCATGGGACCCTGTCCTCAGCCCCATCCCACTCCGTGTCAACACGAACTTGGAGTCGGGCATGGACGGCACATTCTCTACATCTGGGCATGACCCCAAGGGAGCAAGATGGCACCCAACGGCCCCGTGGAATCAGGATCCAAAAGGTCTTGATGGGCTGACGTGAGGGGCAGCTTGGGCACGGCGCCTTTTAAGAGAGAGAAACGGAGGCTCCTGGACTCAGCTGTGAATAAACGCACCAGGAACGGAGGGAGGTGCTGTTTACCAGCTGCTGGGCACTAGGGGAAAGGGGGCTGTCGCTGCCACTGCAGAGTGAAGCCCCTCGGTCACAGGAACAGGCCTGGATATCGAACCAGAGCCAGGGAGGAGGCTGTCCTGCGCTCAGGGCCTCTGGGCCCCGGAGCCGGGCTTGGTACTCAAGGAAACTGGAGCCGCAAAGCCTCCACGCTGGTCTCCCTGTGTCCCCTGGCTCTGCCCACCGCACCCCCCTCCCCAGGCTCTGCCCAAGCTCTCCAAAATCCTTGCAAACCAGGTCTCCGATCCCAGCCTCCCCTGCAATGCCATCCTGCTCGGTAGAACGTCCACACCTCTTCAGCAGCGGGTCCCCACCTGCTCTGGCCCTGGCCACCCTCCAGGCCTCATCCCCCACTCCCTCTTCCCAGAACACCCGGGAGCTCTGCCTGGAATGCTCTCCCCAATGCCTTTGTGGTGTCCCTTGCGTCATTCAGGTCTCTGGGCAAATGTCACCAAACCCAAACCTACAAGGCCTCCCCCAACTCCGCCTATATAAAATCGTATGTCCCCGTCACGTCCTCTCCACTGTCCCCCTTACTCTGACTCGTTTCACTTTCTCTTATCACCACATGACATATTTTACCTGTTGGATGTTCAGACGGAGCTCTGTCGGAGCAGAGACCCGACAATGGGTGTCGGAGAGAGCCCTTGTGGAGGGAGGGAGGGAGGGAGGGCAGGAGGGAGGGAGGATGGATGGATGGAAGGAAGGAAGGAAGGAGGGAGGGAGGGAGGGAGGATGGATGGATGGAAGGAAGGAAAGAGGGAGGGAGGATGGATGGATAGATGGAAGGAAGGAAGGAGGGAAGGAGGGAGGGAGGAAAGAGGGAGGGAGGGAGGGAGGAAGGAAGGAAGGTTGGTTTTCTGAGAGGGGCAGAGGCAAACGTCAGGCTCAGAGCTTGGGCAGGACAATAGTCTCTAGTGTCACATGGCCCCAAATGCAGATTGTGAAACACAGTGAGTGAGGTTTATACTAAAACTTAAGAACTTTATTACCATCCGAGTTGTACAGTACAGTGAGGGCCACAGAAAATTGCTGGGCTTTAGAAGAATCCAAATGACTTGCTCAGAAACAAAAGCAATTTTGTAGATAACAATTTGGTTGAGAACAAGATGAGGACAAAACAATTCAGCCCAAAGCGCAATTTGGTCTAAAAGTATCTTCCACATTATTTTCAAAAAATTGAAATGTTAATGTAGCATCCATGTGTCTCTTTTCAAGTATTTTGCTTAAATGTCTGAATATCAAGTTTTACCCTCTGTTTTAAATTTCTAGTTAATTTTTTAGTCAACTATTTTAATCTGTTCATTAAATTCTTTTTTTTATCATGAAATGTCACCTACATACATAAATGTACATAAAACACACAAGTGCTGCTTAATGAATTATGGTAAAGTAAACGCCCACAAACACTACCAGTCAAGACCCAGGATGTGGATGCCCTGGTGTCTTTCCCCACACAGCACCTGTGTCAACCTTACAGGACACGGCCACCCTGCTCTGGGGCGATCACGTCTTTCTTCCTTTCTCATTTTGCATCCTGAATATGCACTGCTGGACCCCGTGGTTTAGTTTTGCCTCTTTTTGCGAGAATCTTATAGAAATGAAATCATACTGTATATGTTTGTGTCTGGCTCCTTTCACTCGACATTGTGTTTGTGAGATTTGTCTATCTTGTGTCATTGCAGGATATTCCTTTTCATTACTGTACTGTGAGGTCTGTAACAGCAAAATGTTGGAAAGAATCCAAATGTTCAAAAATAGAGGATTGGTTAAATAGAGTAAGGGAGTTTACAAAACAGAAAGTACGGTATCATTGCATTTTTGTTAAAAGGGAAGAAAGAAAAAGCAAGAATGAGAGTGAAAGAGAAGGAATGTGGAAAATGCATCCATATGAGTCTCCTTAGAGAAAAGTCTGGAAAAATATGCCACATTTGACCTAAGGAGGATGAAAGGGGTTGAGATTCTTTGTCAAGATGCTTTATATATGTATATCTGTTGTTCAATTGACCTAAGTTTCTAGTTTTCCAGTAATTGGCACTTGTTGCTTTTGTAATTGATAAAAAGAAAACACTAAAAAGAATTTAAACAATGAAAGAATTAACAGGGCAATAATAACTAATAATCAAAGAAGAGGATTTGGAATTTTATGGAGGTTTTAGGGGATTTTTTTCTCCTAGTTTATTTTCAGCCAATCGTGTCTTCTTTACTTGTATGATGATTTTTTGGTGCACGATTTATTTTCATAAATTGATTTTAAATATGAATGTTTCCAACCACAGTTAACATTTTTCTGAGTTATGCAAATACTTTACATACTGTTTAGTTAACCAAGACCTATTTGTTGGCTACTTTAGCTTCTCAAATTCATTTTCACCCATTTTGTCTTGCCTTGCTCTATTTAGAATAGATGAAAGCAACCTAAATTCATTTTAATCAAATCTTTGTTTGTCTAAACTGTTGCAGCTGAGTAAATGAATATTCCCAAATCATGCAGACTCACATTCTAATCTCAGTTCAGCCACTTACCATTTGAGCACCATTGGGCAAATTAGCCTCTCTCAATTCAATTGCCTCTTCTGCTAAATGGGGATAAAATCTACTTTGTAGGTGTTTTGTGAGAATTAGAGAGAAATTGCCAAATCAGCAATTTGTGAGTTATTTTGTTTGGGGCAGGATAATTCTTTGTTGGTGGGGGTCATTTGGGGCGTTGTAGGATGTTTTCCAGCATCGGCCTTTACCCACTAGCTGCCAAGAGCGCCTCCCTCAATGCTGTGACAACCAAAAATACCCCCTGGCATTGCCAGTGCTGCCTTAGACTTGTCCCTCTCTCACCTGCGTAACAAATGCCCCCAAGTCCTGTTGGTTCCCCACGGGCTGGCTCAGCCGCTGCAGCCTGCACCCCTGCGGGACAGCCGCCTGTCCCTCCCCCGGGGCTGCGGGAGTGCACGGCGGGCCACGCATGAAAACATTAGTGTGCGCTTTGGCTCCTTGATTTTCCCCTGATTCTTCCAGCTCAGGCAAGTAGCCAGGCCTTTAGGCCTCTTTTATGTTCCTGGGACAAAAGCCAGCATTGCCTATGAGACACGAGATATTTTTCTTCCCCGTATTTCATACCTGCCTAAACCGGTGGGTGAGTATGTGTCCCAGAGCTCTGGGGGGGAGTAGTGGGTGGTCTGGGAACAAGTAAGACAAGATGAGGAGGGGAGATCTGGCTTGACAGGGGGTGGGCAGTGGGCAGTCCTGGGGAGAATGGGCACCCCCACACCACTCAATGACTTTGCCTAGAGGAAGAGGCAGGACGTCACAAGGGCTGGCTGTCTGGCACCCCTAGGGAGGCAGGACCTGAGCCCAGGGTTCCGTATGCCCCATGCATGGCACAGAAAGCAGTGCAGCCTCGTGGCCTGAAGGGCTCACGTGCACAGGGACACTGGGCATCAAATGGCAGCTGTGACTTCTAGCGGCCCCACCCTCCAGTGTGGCATTGCTCTGTACGTTTCTGAGCCCTGTCCCCATTCCAGAGCAGAAAGAGCCTCCAAAATGACAGAGAAGGGCTTTCTCAGCAGTGTGTCTGAATGGGGACTCGGAGTTGGACTTAATTAGCTTTAATTCTGAAAAAGCATTTTTTTAAATGAAATTTCTCACTTTAATACCTACGAGTTTGTGAACTGAGGCTCAGACCCATCACAAATACCCATCACGGATACCACCGTGTCACGTCCCTGCCCACAACCCTGCCCTGGCACCTCCGCATTACTTAAGTATGAAGGCCCCTCATGGCCCACACAGAGGAAGCAGGGACTTGGTCTCTACTCCTGCTCCCAGGGCAGACATCACTAATCGATCATGGCATCGTCCAGCTGTGTCTGAACAGTCCCAGAATCTTTGGCACCACTGCCCACCAGGCAGCCACGTGGATCTGAGTTGGTACTGGAGAAGTCAGGTATGTTCTCTATTTTAAGATCCATGTCCACCTCCACCTCTAACCCCTGCCCCCAACACATTTTACTGCTTCTTAGATCAGGATATACCATTGGCATGTACCTTTATGTTGCAGGGTTTTTGTTTCCTCCAAGTATATTAGAGCCTAAGAAATGAGGCATCTGCCTCTCTGGTCTCCTGGAGAGTCCACAAAGACCATGTGGGACCATCCATGCCTGGCCCTCTGTCTTCTCCTCCGGTCACCCTATTAGCTGATACCAGCTGGTGGTCCTTGCCTCCCCACTTCTTCCCTTCCCTCCCTCTACCCCACGTCTTCCTGGGAAACACACACTCACTCATCTTTCAAGACTGAGCTTACAGGTCTCCTCTAGGGAGCCATACCTAACCCCCAGCCAGGTAGATGACATAACCTGCCCCTGGTCCCCTGCCCCAGCACAGGAGTAGGGAGGGGAGCACAGCACAGACGGTTCCTAAGGCCCGGCTGCCTCCCGCTCTGACTGTAGATCCCTAGAGGGCAGGGCTGGCTTCTCGCCCTCCCCAGTGCGGCGAGGGGCACTAACAGGAGCTCAGAGAAGGATCCCACATGTGCCTCGGAGAACTCTCCGTAGTCCAGGCTCAGAGAGTCTCAGGCTCACCAGACCTGGGGGATGCTGAGCCGCAGTATCTGAGCAGTCAAGACTTGAGAGCCAATTTATTCACTGGAAATGGAAAACAACAGCTGAGTGGAGCGACAGTCACAGTGGCCTGACCAGAGTCTGCCCTCCTTTCGGCCCAACCAGGACGCTCCATTACCCAAAGTTGCTCGGCTACGGGGGACTCAGTACACAGTTAGTGACTGATGCGCCTGGAATGTGGAATGGCGCCAGCTCTGACAGCTGCCTCAGTGTCTCCTCACAGTAGCTGAGGACCAAGTGGGCAGGCCAGGTCACCTCTCTGGCACATGACCCTTCCGTCAGCATTGCCACAAGGGAAGGACTTGTGGGCTTCGTTCTCTGACTCCAGTGGCCCTCCTGATGGACACATCCTGTCCTCATATAATGTCACACCTCCTAACCCGTGCTCAAGGCAAGCACTGCACACCTGGGAGGCCTTTGCCCTCCTTCAGATGACTGCATTCTATTTCATCACGTATGTTGCTCATTTGCTGCCAAGGACCACCTACACCTGGCACTGATCAGGTGATATGAATAACTGGTTGCTTCTAGGTTTGTTTTTCACAGGTGCATGGTTAGCAATTCTAAAACCACTTTCCGGGTATTCTGGAATTGAGCAAAGAAGTAACCTGGAGCCAGGTTTCTCATTATTAGAGAAAGAAGTTGCAAATCTGGACAGGGGAAGGTTAGAATAAGCCCTCTAGGGTTGGGTTAGAATTGGAGCTATTAGTTAAGAACTCACACTTTTGGTATAGAGAGAAAGAGAGATATAGAAACATATAGAGAGGTACTATGAGTTTTTTCTTAGCTCTGAGCACTAAGAGGTTCTAGGAGTAATGACATCCCTGTAGCAAGGAGCACACCTGACACCCAGATGATGGTTTCTGAATATCAGATGCCACTCAAAGGAACCAGGGCTCCTGGAAGAAATGGCTGGTCCCAGGGTTGGTGCAGAGAAATGACAAGATGAGTCTGCTGGAACATCTTGTTGTGCCAGAAAATAAAGAAGGGCTTCGGTTATGATGGGGACATGTCCCAAGAAGACAGGAGCTAGTCTGAAGCAGACCATGGCCAAATCTAAAACAGTTTGAGCATCAAAATAAATAATGATAGTAACTGAGTATAACTCATTGAATAAAATAAGAATCGCTGAGTCCACAATGATGTAAATCCACCAATAAATAAACAGGGAAAGATTTGCCTTAGAGTTGAGTGCCAACTAATAAGTGTGGAAGGCTAGAATTAGAAAATCTCCATTTGGTCACCATCACAGTGATAATCAATTGAGGCAAAGATCATCAATGGCTGCTAAATTTAGCGGGTGACAGTCCGATGGGAAGCTGATGAGGATATTTATATGGTCTCAGAGTATCTCTCCACAAGACTCATGACAGGGTGAAAATAGTTACTTTGCAGTGGAGAAACCTGGCAGACAGTTTGACCAAGTGATTAAAGTGAATATCACCAGTTAAGGAACAAGTCAGCATCTTGTGCCTCGTGGTGTGATGTGCTGAGGACACCCACCACTTCTGGGTGCTCCTGCCCCAGATGCATAACCAGAGTCTGATCATGAGATCAGAAACATCAGATTCAACCCAAGCTTTGTAGAATAACTGGCCAAGTCTCTTCCAAAATGTCAAGGTCATGAAAACAAAGACAGACTAAGGAAATTCTTCAGGTTAAAGGAAACTAGAGAGACATGACAGCTACATGCAAATGTGTTGGTAGATTTTTGATACGGTACCAGAAAATAATTTTTGAGGGCTATAAAGTTTAGTATTGGGATAATTGGAAAAAATGGAATAAAGTCTGCAGATTAGATAATAGTAGTAGTATATCAATGTTAACTTCCTGATTTTGATAACTGCATCATAGTTATAGTAACATAAGAGAATGTACTGGCCTCATGCATTCTTCCCGCATAGGCCTCCCGACGTGCTGGCATTACAGGCATAAGCCACTGTGCCCTGCTGGAAACTACACATTCAAGTATTTAGAGATAAAAGTGCATCACATTTACAATTTTCAAAGGTTCATATACATATAGATACAGAGGAAAAGAGAATGGGAATGAGAGAAATGATAACATTAACTGGTAAAATGTTAATACTTAGAGAAACTGGATGAAACATAGGGAAATCTTCCTACTACTCTTGCAACTTTTCTACAAGTCTGAAATTAAGGCGTGAATTAAAATAAAGACTTGCTGGATGAAAGCATGGGGAATTATCCAGCACAGTCCGGGGAAGGAGTAAGCAGGCATTGGGCACGGGGTGGTCATTATTAGAGAACGGGGCATCTTGCGGAGGGGTTTAATTGCCCCTTAACTACAGTAGAGGCATTATAATAGAATGCTCTGGGCCAGGGCTCTTCAAATTTTCAGGTGCCCAAGAATCGCCTGGGGATGTTGTCTAATGCAGTTCCTGGTGCCTGTCTGTGTGGGGATTGAGACTCTGCATTTCTACCAAGCTCCCAGGCAACTCACTCTTTCTGCCAGTCCCTGGATCACCCTTTGGACATCAAGGGGTAGAATCCACTGGAATTTAGACCAGGGGTCCCACGCTTGCCTCACATTAGGACCAGCAGAGGAGCTGCCATCCACCGTCTTCCCAAGAGATTCTAATGTGCTCCAGGATGAGACCTCACTTTGATCCCTGCAGCCGCCTTTCCATCATCTCAAACTCAGACTGAAAGTGTAAATACTGCCATAGTGTCCCAGCTGAAGTCTCTGCTGCTGCCTCCTGCATCCTATACTCAGAAGCCTGATGAATCTTCCTGCTCCTCCACGGTTTAAACACCCGCCGTGTAAGTCAAGTGGGGACTCGTCACCCAGGCAGCAAGCCCTCTGTGGTGTGGCCACAACCCGTGTTTCCTGGCTTCTCTCCCAGGCTCCCCTTTGACCCCCAGCTCCCAGGAGAGCAACCCCGGTGCCAGCCTCACGCACCTGCATTTGTGATCATCACTCTCACACCCACCAGCTCCTTCCTCCTGTCTTAGTCTCACTCAGCTCTCCAGGTAAGAGGCACCACGTGGTCCCCTTCTTTCTGGGGCCTGGGCAATGGATGTGACAGATCCCTCCTCTCTTGCTGCTCCCTCTAGGAGACGTAGCTGGTGGGCAGCCGGGGGAGCTGGGGCTCAGACGGGCTCCCCTGACTTAGAGCATAGGAGGAGGCTGGCTGCTGCTGGGACATGGCTTCCCATTCGCAATTGCCCCAACAGGGCTCAGCTCCCTGCTGTGTGTGGAGATGGGCAGGGAGGGGATGGCTTGGGTGTGGCCCTGGAGTTCTGGCCTGGCCACCCAATTCCTCAGTCTCCTCCCCACCTCCCCACCCACCCACTTACCCACTCTTCACCCTCCCTCCTTCCGCCCAGCACGTGGCTGAGATCTGAAGGACCTAGAGGAAAATAGGTCACAGGGAGGTGCCACCTGGGTTGTTCCCTTAGGAGAGGGCTTGGCCTAGGAGAGCAGCAGCATTTGTTAGGCCAGCAGAGAGGGGGGTTGAAAAACAAATTTGAGAAGGGGATGGAGGACCTGGAAGGCACCAGGAGACCACCCCCTTCTCCAGTTCTCCCACCCGCTCTTCCTCCTGATCCCACACCTGCCCTTCCCTCCACATGCCCTGTGGCTGCCGGGCTAATTCGAGTTCGGACTCTGGGCTACCCAGGGAGGGAGCTTCAGCAAACCCTGGGGACTAGGGGCTGAGCCTGCCTCCCTTCCCAGGAGAATCGCATCTGGAATCAGGGGAAGAAGGCCAGGGGAGAGGCCGCCGTTCTTGGCTCAGATCAGCTCCAAGAAGTCCAGAGGTCTCACCCCTGCCTTCCGCTCCCACTCAGCCTGTTTGTCTCTCCCTCAGGAGTTGTCAAGATGGAAACTTCCAGAAGAGGTTCATTCCACTCTGGGGAAAGGAAAATGGCCCTTCATGCCTCCCATGAAGAGACTCTCAAAGCTTCGTGTCCCCACCTACATTCCCTGCAGGTCCCAGGTCCTGCACGTCCCTGTCTCTGGCCTTGTGCCAATATTCCTGGGCCCAAGGTCAGCTTGGGGGGTGTGGCCATCATCCCCTGAGAACTGCTACCCCGATGTGCGTGGTGGGGCGGCCTGAGATCTGGAGTACATCTGCTCCTCCATGGAGATTTCTGTCCACTCCGCTTCTCCCTTCGGGTTGGAGGTTTTCAGAGTCCCAGCCCCACTGAGTTCCAGAGGAAGAGGCAGGAACTTGGAAGCAAACATGAGGTGGATCCTTAAAAGAGACAAACACCCCATGTCTGCATCTGGGGATGTCCTCCCCTTTATCAGGACTCGCTAGTTTCCGGCTCCATCCCAAGTCCCTCCAGGAAGATGCTGTCCTCCCACCACCGGACCGACCCCCCACTGCCACCAGAACACCCCTGGCTGCCCTGTGCAGGTCAACGCTTGTCTCCTGGCCTTGCTTACTGCCTCCAAGTCCTGGCTGTCAGGGTGGCTGTGAGAACCGACATGCCTGGCAGATACTTTCTCATCTGTTTATGACAACCACCATTTTCTAATCCCCAATCAAGACATTTCACATATAACATTAGGGTCACCTTGGGGCATAAGGGGCAATCTGGATGCTAAAATATTATAGATTGAAATAATTAGAAGAATTATGACTAGATTGGAAATGATGAGAGGATTTATGAAGTCAAAGTATTTTAAGTTGAGGCTGTCTTAGAAAATGCTGGCTATGCAGTCACTGGTTATATCCTCTTGTCTCTCCAGGCTAGGCACTCAGTAAATACTTGAACCTTCGTGACTTTGACATTGACTCCCTGTCTCCCCCACCCTGTCACATTCCATTCATCCACAATCAACACATTACATGGTTTTCCTGTGAACCAATCTTTATTAGTTTTAGAAGCAATTAAATTATTGGCACGATGCTCAATGAGTTTCAAAGCAAATGACAGAAGGAGAATACCATTGCACAGGTGGGAAGATTCATCAGGGGGGTGTCCCGGAGCAACTGTGACCCTCGTGTGCCAGCTGGCCCTGGCTCCTGAGGACCCCACAGCCAGGACCCAGCCCAGCTGAGACTGGCTTTGAGGATCTGAAGGTGACCAAGCCACACCACAGGGGATCTGAAGGGGTCCAGTCCTCTCAAAGACAAACATTTCTAGCCTCCTTGGAAGCTCTTCCAGCCCTCCAGATTTGCCATCAACAGCAGCACAACAACCACGGGGACCCTGTCCCTCCAAGCCAGCCTGCTGTCCCTCACCTGTGCGGGTGGAAGCCTCCACCAGGGGCAGATGAAGGCTCCTGCAGGGGGAGGGGAAGGGGGAAGGAAGGGGAGGAGTTGATTAGAGGTCAGCCATGCCCAGGGACTCCCCTGGGGGTGTGCACCCCCCACAATGGGGGGGTCTTCCCACTAATATTAGCGGGTGAAGAAAAGGGGGTTTCTCAGTGGGAGAGCTGCTCCCGCCCCTCCTCTGAGGAGGGCTCCTCCTCTATGAGCTCCAGGTCAAACTCATCTTCCAGGGACCCTCCCACAGGCAGAAGGCGGAACTTCTTCCCTTTCAGGGTGCACGTGCGGTGCTCGAAGTCCAGGACAGCGTTGTGGTCCTGCAGCACGTCCGTGCCAATGATGGCCTCCTCGGCACTTGCGTTGGCCACTAGGAACTGCGCCTTCAGCTTCAGCTTGCCCAGGGACACGGATGTATCCCAGACGCCCAGGATCTTCATTTCAGCGCCGTTGGCCACCTTCACCACATTCTCAAAGGGCCGCAGGGTGTCCAGGTCGCCATCGGTGACCTCCTCCCACAAGCTTGGGTGCACCACGGAGACCTGGGCTCCGGAGTCCACCAGGAACCTCACGGGCACTTTGCCAATCTTCCCCTTGAGGTAGTAGCCCTTACCCATGCTGTTGGCAAAGACGATCTCTTTGGGCAGGTGGCTGGGGGTGGCCCCAGGGACCCCGAAGGCATTCAGGAGGGTATCCTTCACAGTCCCATAGTCTCCCTGGTCCTGGGAACTGAGCCCACTGTAGACCTCCAGGGCGTCCCCTCTGAGGGACTCTTTCAGGAACCTCAGTTTGGTGACGTGGTCCCAATGGTTGAGGTCGTTGATGACCTCAAAGCGGTGCAGCCAGAGGCTTGGGGCCACATTGGCTCCATCGAAAGGCTCCGGCACGAAGGCATGCTGCCGGCGGCCTTCCTGGCTGCTGGCTCCGCTCCCAGCCATCCCTCTGCGCTCCCCCGGAACTTCAGCAGCAACCCACGCCAAGAAGAGAAGGCCACAGAGCAGTGTCGGCGCAATCACGCTGGAGAACAAGGAGTCTCGAAGCAGGGTGTTCCTTACTTGCCCGGCCTTGGGCAAGCAGCGGGGAGCCGGCCACAGGTGTCTGACTGACTGCTGGGGCCAGAGGCAGGTGCTGCTGTGGCCTGCTGGCTCTGCAGAGCCTTTATGATGCCTAGTCTGGGCCCCCAGGGCTCCCCATTCTTCTTTGTTCTAGAAGCTCCGCCCCTTCTTGCCCTGCCCTCCTGCCAGCATCTGGCCTGACGAGCAGGATGGGTGCCCCGCCCTTGCATCCATCCACGGACTGACACAGGCCATCCCACGTCCCAGCAAAGGCCAGCCTCTGTCAGAGGGGCCTGGGTACCCTCCCCAGCCTGGGTCCCAGAATAGCAGATGAGGACACCGAGCATGTGATGACATTCAGATGTCTGTCATTAGCTGGAGAAGGAAGGGGGAGGCAGAGACTAGAGGCCCAGCAGCTTTTAGACCCAGGAAGCCCCTGTTGGCCTCACCCCCAAGTGACCACTTTGAGTGGTCAAAGGAAAGGAGCTGACATGTGTTGAGCTCTTGCTATGTGCCAGGTACTGGGCAAATGTCTCTCATATATTCTAAATCAAGTATGGGGTCCTGTAAGGTTCTTGGAGAGGGTGACAGAAGAGGGTCTCAGAATCAAGAATGCACAGAAATGGTTATTTAAACAAGAAAGGAGACGCACACTCACAGACACACGTGCACGATCATTTTGCACGAACTCAATTGCCACGGTAATTTTCCCTCATTGATCACTCCTTTTCCGGGCTTGGCCTTGGGCAGTGAGCTCTCATTAAGGCCCAGAAGTGGGCTGGCACAGATCTTAAACTTCTGGACCCCAGAATCCAGGAAGCGGCCCAACCATGGGTGGCCCCTGCTCAACTCCAGACTGCTGTCTCCACCCCTCTTCTCCTCTCGCTTTCCAAGAGCCCCTTTCCAGGACGGCAGCCGTTCCTCTCCTGCTCCCTGCTCCCACCTCCAGCACACCCCCCCCCCCAGCCAACCTGGTCATTTATGGAAAAAGGAAGCGGAGGATTTCACTCTCTTTTCATCCTGAAAGGGACGTGATGCCAGTACTGAGGGCCTGAAGGCTCTGGCTGGCGGAGACCACCTGTGTGACCCTCCCCTGCCGGAGGTGGTCCCACAGCTGCCTGCAGAGATCTGTGAGTCCCAGGGCCGGAGGCCTGAGCTGGGCCTGTGCAGGGGCTGCTGAAGGGATCCGCTTTTATAACCCCGTTCAAATGTCACCTCCTCCATGGAGCCTCCTAACTCGGCCCTAGCACAGGGACCCATTTCTGGTTGGAGGCGCATTGCAATGTGCTCTGCTGGGTGTTCCAAGTCTGTCTCCTGCTACAAGGCAGAATCTGGGGCTCACGAATCGGGTATTTGTGATTCTCTCCAGCCCTCATAGAAACTTGCTCTGGGCCCCAGGGGGTGCTCTCGGCTGGGCTCCAGGCCTGGCCGTGCATTGTCACCAACGTGAATGATTAAGGATGGGAGAGGAGGAAGACTCAGCAGCACACCTGTGACTCTAGAGATGTTATTTCTGGCCTAGAGCCTGTCCTTCTCTGGCTCCCCATGCCATTCATCACCAGGGCCTGGCTGAATCCCACAGGTACCCTGGCCCCAGCCCTGCCTCTGGATGGCCTCAGGGTCCCTGACAACGCTGCAAGACCCAGTCCCTGCCACTGTCTCCAGCCCCTTCCACCTGACACAGTGAGCCAGCAGAGAGGCAGTTGGGTCAACATCTCCCATCCCGGCTGCCTGGCTAAGGTGGGGCCCTTGTGGCATTCCAGGAGCCCAGAGCAGGGGGAAATGGAGTCACTGGGAAGGCGTTGAGAGCAGGTGCTCTGTGAGAAGATTGCACAATGAAAAACCCACATCCAGGGAGATGGCCCAGCCACACACAAGACCAGGAAGCCCCTTTTACAGGTGGACTTTTGTGGATACACTCCCCGCTCCTGGGATGGGTGTTCTGTGGCCCAAGGAACTGACGCAGTGATTTCCATACTCACACACGAGGTCCTTGGCAGTGGGAATGAGGAGGCTAGCATGCGACCAAGCAGGTAGAGGAAGAGTGGCCTGTTAGCTGACACAGTAGGACTGACAAATGCCCCAAACTGGCTTTTCAAAGCATAGCAGTAGACATTGAAGTCACGTCTCCCCACTACTCCTAGATTAGAAATAGGTGATCCCTTGGGACTTCATTTGATTGGGTTTGATGATCACTTTGGCAAAGTCTTCACCACATCCATCACCTCTGGGAGCATCGTGACAACCTGTGAGGCAGACCACCATCAGGACCCCGAAGCACAAAGACCTTAAAATGTCTCTGCAGTGGCTGCATACGGGCATTTAGCAAAGACAGGGAAATAGAGTGCTGGGGTCAGGGAAGCCAAGGTGCTCAGGGCTGGTGCTGTCAATGGCTTCTCGTGAGGGCAGTGGCCTCGGTGGGCAGTGAAGAAAGACCCAAGTGTTAAATATTCAGGAATTCTGTGAACCAGTGGTTAAGCCAATTGGTACTAGAAATCAGCATTGGTGGGAGTATTTACACCACTGAAATTGGCAAGTGCTAAATCAGGACTTTTTTTCTCTATGAAAAGAGCCAGTTTACCATCGTCGCATTCTGCATGGGGGCCTCGCTCAGTGTCTCTCTCTCCCTCTCTTTCTCTCTCTGGAGCAGGCAAAGCCCCACGGCCAGCGATTAATAAGTTTCTAGAAACACCACTCCTCTTCAACCACCTGGGCTCAAATCACCTCTCAAACCACGGAGCCCGAGCCCACCCTGGTCCTCACCCCCCCATATTTATACTTCTGAGTGGCTGTGGCTGAGGCCGACGGCCTCCACACGGCAGCCCTCCAGCTGTGGGACTCCACGACAGAAGCCCACAGGGGTTTCACGGTTACCACCAGGGCTGGAGGGGGTTGGGGTCGGCGCTGAGTTTAGGGGCTGATGTCTAGCTAGGAGCAGGAACATGGGTGAAGGTAAGTTCTCCAGTCACCTTAACCCTTGCAAGATGCCCGTACCCGGAACAACCCAGAAGCACTCAGGGACCTTGGAATGGCTGTGCTAAAGGTGAGCTAAGCCAGCTGGGGCAGGCCAGGTGCCACTGCCTCCTCCCAGAACCTAGGAAATTGCAGCTAATTATTGACGAGTATAGGTATTGGGCTGGAACACCCTCATTAGGTATTGCCCATTAGCCTCTCGTGAGTGTGCAGGCTCACCGTGCTCAGCCTGGAGGAGCAAAGCAGGACAATAAACAGGAAGCACTGAGGGATCCCCACCCTCCACACCCCCTCACTGGCATTTCTGGGCTGCGAGCTCTGCCAGCCCAATTCTGCTTCCGCTGCCTGGTTTCCTTTCACCATCGCTTCTCCCCCAGGGGAGTTGGGTGAATTGGCACCAGCCCAGGGCAGGGCCCACCAGGCCCCCTGAGAATTGAAGCCCCTGGTGGGCAGTGGGGACACTCCATACTCTTTGGACTTCCTGGTGCCTGACAACTTCTGGGGAACACAACAGGCCCAGGAGGAGCCTGAGCCTTCCAAGTCCTGAGGGTAGAGGACAGGGCCCCAAAATCCAGGGTGGGAGTGGGGGGCCGGAAGTGGACCTTCCCTTCTAGGGAGATTTTTTCTTTTTTGAGCAGGCAGCCCAGGGCAAGAGACACCGTAGGGACCATGGTGCCCACGGAGAGGCCCAGACTGGAAGAGAAGGCAGTTGGGAGGGGGTGGGACAAACCCCAGCCATGTACAGGTGGCGGCAGCTCCGTCCCAGGCCACCTTGGCCACCCTGGGGGGCCAGTGGGGAGAGAGTAAAGGGTCAGGGACCTTTCAATTCGCCACAGGAAGGTTGGAGAGAGACAAGGAGGTGCCCTCTCTGCAACTGTGGCCAGCTTCATGGGCATGCAACTTGCCCTGCGCTCAGAAAGGCCCAGGCTTGGTTTGATGTTCTGCTGTTGCTATCTCAAAACTCTTGATAATTCTGAACAAAGGGCCCCATGCTTTCATTTTGCACTGGGCCCTGCAAATTAGGTAGCTGGTTTTGTCCCCAACCAATCTGGTGGTAAAGCCTTCTCTTCACACACATATACACACACAGGCACGCACACAGGGCCACACACGGAGACACACTCAGACACACACACATGCGCCTTACCAAATGCCACACATATATACACACTGTCCTCAAAACACTCTCCCCACTCACTATACACACATTCTGTATGTGTAAAACACACATATATATGGTCACGCTATAGTTAGTACAAAACGGCTAAGAAATTATGTAACTTGCATGTAGAATTGAGCTCCACCTTTTGTTTCACATATTTATTTGCACCCACATTTACATTGAGCATTAACATCCTATTTATTGGAGGCACCTGCTGTTTATTAGCCTCTGGGCACACTTACTCTTCAGAAGACTAGGCAGGTCCGCATGGCCATGGCTTACAAGCTAATGAAACAGGATGTAGATGTTTAACAGCCAAGTTTTGAAGAGTGGAAGGCCAATGTATATATGCAGGCTGACCCACTTAAAGCAGCCCCCAGTCACAACCACGCCGCTTTGAAAGGAGCCGGTTTCTAAGTGGGTCATCCTGCCTTCTGTTCCCTGCCACCTTGTGAGGCCACCTCTGGGCACTCGCCACCAAGAGCAAGGCCGATGTTTTCCTGCCCCTGCCCTGCACAACACGGCACCCCAGCCCATCCTGAGGCCTGTCCCCGGGAAGGTGTGAGTGTGTAGCGGTGGTGGCACAGCTGCCGGGAGGCCCACCCACCGCTGCACTCCGCTTCCAGCACTCTACTTAGACAGACTTATGGCGCCAGGTCTTCACTCTGAAAGAGAGATAAAGCGGAGAATTTGGCACAAGGATCTGGTTAGGAATTCAGATCAGAGCAGAAAGGGGTCTGGGTGGGCTTCGACCAAAGCAGGGTGTGTCGGGACATGCAAGGCACCAGCAGGTCCCTCTTTCCCTAACCATAAACCCTCAGACTGCAAGGCCCACAGTTACCGCACAGGCACTACCCAGCATTCACGCTCAGGCATGGCCAAAGGCATGTCCTCGAGTGGCCCCTCTGTGACATGAGAGTTCCTGCCACAGCCCTCACTGAACAGGCCAGCGATGCTGCAGAGGGCAGAGCCCTCCTGTCTGCAGGGCCCCTCCCCAGTTCTCCACCGTTGCAGAGCCCCTTCTTCCCATTCGGGTCACCCGCCTACCCTCCTCAGCACCTAGCTTAGGAGCCCTTCCACCTGGGAGTGGCCCAGCTCAGCCCACCTGCCGAATCCAGCATGGAGGCAGCAAGATGCTTGGTGTCAGTCATGACCCTGGAGGGTCCTGAGGCGTTTGGGGAACCGTGATCCTGGGCCCCAATGCCATCGAGAGCCCTCCAGGCCCAGGGTCAGAGCCAGGGGCAATCAAGGGTTGGTCAGAGCAAGCTGCTGACTCTCTCCTAGAAGTCCAATTGGCCCAAACCAGTTCTCTGCCTGTTTTTATCTTTCAATCAAATATGAAGATAACTAACAAGTCCCCTCCTCATGGCCTAGCCCTCTGCACTGGCTTCCTGCCTTTTCCCCAACTCCTGGTGACCCCACCCAAGAGCAGGCCCTCATCCCTGCCACCCTCCCTCTGGGCCACAGAGGCCGGGTGCCTGGCAAGAGGGGCCGGCTCTAAGGAAAGATCTATACAGATCCCCTTCCTTCCCGCCTATATTCAGGGTCCCGCCACTTAGTTCAGATCGGGAGTGGGAGTGGGACTTGTAAAACAGGTCCAGACAGCTTTGGGGACGTTAAAGCATTTTTAACAAACACCCCTGCAATTTGTGAAATATTCAGGCAATCAAAACATACAGATTGGGTAATCTTCAAATGTAAGTGGGCTTCTAATTACACCAGGAAACTTGGCTTAGACCTAGACAGATAGAGAACTTTTGTCCAACTTAAACTACCTTAGAGGCAGCTTTGAACTGATCCTGAAATAGTTTTAATTGCTGCTAATGATAACTAGTATTGTGAGCAATGAAAACTAGTATTGTGAGCAATGAAAACATAAAATAGCCTCAGCATAGGGAACTGCTTTTTGCTTTTTTTTTTTTTTTTTTTTTTTGAGACAGTCTTGCTCCGTTGCCCTGGGTAGCGTGCAGTGGCATCATTGTAGCTCACTACAGCCTCAAACTCCTGGGCTCAAGCAATCCACTTGCCCCAGCCTCCCAAGTAGCTGGGACTATAAGCACATGCTACCACGCTCAGCTAATTTTTCTATTTCTAGTGGAGACCTCTTGCTCAGGCTGTTCTCGAACTCCTGAGCTCAAGCAATCCTCCTGCCTCGGCCTCCCAGAGTGCTACGATTACAGGCATGAGTCACGGCACCTGGCCTGGAACTCTGGAACTGCTTCTTTTGAATCAATTGCCAACTTATCTTTGCTCCTAACAGACAAAAGATAGGGGTGAGGGTGGAGGCTGGGGAAGGGCGGCAGGGAAGAGGGTACCTTCCCTCTGGCATGTCAAAGTCATCTCTCTTCTTTACCATCCAGAAGACGTGAGAGAGGAAGAAAAGGAAGGAAGGCAAGAACAGCAGAGCCCTGATGTGTATGGAAATCTCCGGATTATTGGTAGCAGCACTAACAAACATTTATTGAGCACTTACTATGTGCCAGTCACCATGATGGTGGCTGTAAATTGGCGTGAGGCACTCAGAGAGTCTGTAGTATAGACTAGGATGGGCAATGCCAAATAAGTGGGTTGATTCAATTCCATACATATTTACTGAGGCCAACTCTGTCTCACTCTGAGAGATGAATCAGACATGAGCCCTACCCTCAGGGTTCCAGATGAGTGGGGGAGACTCAAACCCAGATACTTGGAATCCACAGCGACGCGTGTGGGAGGAGCCCAGCACACGCTTGGAGACTTCTGGGCAAGAAGGCGGCCCAAAGAGCACTGGGCAACTGCTCCCACCAGACATCAACCGATATTACCAAAGAAAAATGGAAATAAAAGGAATATTAAAGAGGAAATCTGCATTGGCACTGAAACCAGGAAATGAGGGCATCCACAGACCAAAATCTTGGATTCATTTCTGTTGCTCACAGCAAACTCTCTGAGGAGTATTTGGGCAGTGAGGTCCCTGCCACCGTGCTCTCACGGCCCGGACAGGGAGGCGGGGGTGGGGGTGGGGGTGGGCGTGGGGGTATGGGCTTAGTGTCTGGATAAAATGGAAAGTATGTATATAAACACAGAAAAAAGATGGGAAAGAAATACACCAGAACAATGACAGTAGCTATTTGGGGATGGTGGAATCATGATCTTAATTTTCTTCTACATTCTGCAAACATATTCTCTAATAAGAAAAAGTTATTTAAAATTAAAGAAACTTATTCTGGCAATTTCCTATAAGCTTAAAACTATTTCAAATAAAGTTTTGACAGGGAATATATAGGAAATCTCTATACCTTTTGCTCAGTATTTCTGTGACCCTACTCTAAAAGCCAAAGTCTATTTAAAATGTTTTTGTTTTAAATGTATTTTTTGAGACAGAGTCTTGCTTTGTTGCCCAGGCTAGAGTGAGTGCCGTGGCATCAGCCTAGCTCACAGCAACCTCAAACTCCTGGGCTCAAGCAATCCTACTGCCTCAGCCTCCCAAGTAGCTGGGACTACAGGCATGCGCCACCATGCCCGGCTAATTTTTTCTATATATATTAGTTGGCCAATTAATTTCTTTCTATTTATAGTAGAGACGGGGTCTGGCTCTTGCTCAGGCTGGTTTCGAACTTCTGACTTCGAGCAATCCGCCCACCTCGGCCTCCCAGAGTGCTAGGGTTACAGGCGTGAGCCACCGCGCCTGGCCTGTTTTAAATGTTTTTAAAGGTTCTTAAAAGGACTGGTACATAGAGTAGGATTGGCAATATTAATAATCGTTAAAGCTAAATGATAGATGCAACAGGGTTTGAGTTTCCCACTACTTTTAGGTGTGTTTGGAAATTTTCCATGGTAAAAAGTAAATAATAAGTAAACAAAAGCTCTTTGCCTAGACCCTCCCCAGGCTGGCCTGCCCACTTCTGGGCCTGCTCCTGAGGCAGCCTGCATGTCCCCTAGCCTTGGGCTCTGGAACCCCTGGTCACTGGGGACAGGTGGTCCCCGGTCCGCATGGCAGAGATTCTGAGCTAACTCGTCCCTGCAGCGCAGGCCTCTGTCCGCTCCACTCGGTCATGGCAGCCTCCCCAGCCTTGCGCCCTCCTGCCTGGGCTCCCACCCGGCTTCTTGTTGCACGTCTCTCTGCCCTGCACCCACTTTTCCTGAGTCTCCAAATTCTCACTCTCCCTGGGTTCCCCTCCCTCACGCAAATCAGCATGCGTGGGTCTCTCACATCTTGAAAAGGAAAACCCTGCACGATCCTGCTTCTCCTTGGTCAAGGACCACTTCTCTCCTTTCTAGAAGGGTTGGTCCCTACTCAAGGGGCTGTAGTGTATGGACGCCCCACTGTGGGGCAGGTAGGGGCTGAAGTCCAGCCTGCACCCCTCCTGCCAAGTCAGCGTGCCAGGATGAGGGGCTGGGTCTGCCTGTGGGGAGGGGCGCCCCTTCTAATTCGCACAAAGGCGCCACAAGGTCAGGGGCAGCCCCGCTTACCCTCTGCCTCACTGCATCACCTCTACTCCCCACCGCCCTCCGCCCTCAGCTTGCCAGGGCACCAGTGGCTCCCAGTGGCCACATCCTGGGGTCCCTCTCTCCCTCCAGGGAATCTGACCTTCTGAAGCATTTGCATCTTTGCTTTTCCTCCTAGGTCATCTCTGCTACTTTGGTTTCTGTGACCCAAGTTTCTGGATCTTCTGTGTCTAAAGCCACTCCTCTCTGCCTTTCGTGGGACCCGTCTCCCTGGACACTCCCACACATGGCTCCCTGAGGCTCATTCGCAGCCCATTCCCTCCATTGCACACACTCCTGCAGGCCAGGGACGCCCAGGCTGCATTGCTCGCCTGTCCTCCCCTCTGCCCCTGCTGCCCGCCTGACTGTTCCCCCTAGAACTGCCACTTTCAACACTGAACGTGCTCTTTTCTCGCCAGGCATCTCTTCCTCCTGCATTCTTTTTAATTTCAAAATACAAAGGGGGTACAAGTGTTTTTGTTACATGGATACCTTGTAGAATGCTCGAGTCAGGGCTTTTGGTGTGCCCGTCCTGCGTCCCTTACCTGGGCAAATGGCACCACCATCCAGCATCTAGCCCGTTCTCAGAGTCAGACACACAGAGGTCTCCCTGACTCCCTCCCTCCTCCCACGGTGAATCCAACTCCTCCTGAGTCTCACCCTCCCCCTGTTTGGGCTGTCCTAGCTGGGTAGTCATCCTACAGGTTCCCTGCCTCCCTCTGCCTCCTCCCCGTTAATCTGCCCTCCTCAGGCCACCAGAGTCATCTTCCAAAGATGTAAGTCTGCTCATGCCATTCTTCTGCTCAAAATTCCTCTAGGGCTCCTCATCCCAAAATAAAATCTCATCTCTCAACACAATGGCAAAGGCTCCATCCCTAGTTCATGCTCCACCTACACTCAATGGCTTGTAGTTCCCCAAACAGGACTGGCTTTATGTTGCCTTTTCACAAGCCACTCACTTGGCCGGGCGAGCGCTCTCCACAACCCTGTTCTCCTGGCAAATCCCAGCACTTCCCTCAGAGGTCAGCTAAGGGGTTGCCACCTCCAGGAAGGCTCCCTTGATTTCCCCAGCAAACTTAGGGGCTCCCTCCTCCGAGCTCGTGTCACAGGGGACTGTGATCCTCAGGCCACCTGCATGGTCCCAGAGGCCAGGTCCAGCCCCTCTCAGCTGGAGCACTGGCACAGTCTAGGCATGATAGTTGTGGTGTTTCTGGGCCTTTGCTCACGTCCTTCCTTCTGCTCGTCCATAACCTGGACGCCCTCTGACCCAGCACGTCCTCACCCTTCTCCTGAAGCATTGCCCAATCTCCTCCGCAACCGCTCCTGACTCAATGGCCTTGAATGTCAGGCCTGGCTGTGCTGTCTTTATCCATAGACCAGTAGCACCCAAAGTTTTTCCTTCTTTTTTTTTTTACTGTGATCATAGTAAAAAAATAAAAAACATTTTTTCATCATAATCCAGTACACGTATGACTAAAATATGTGAAACACATATGTAACTGAAATAAAATGTATTTATTAATATAAATACTACATGTAATATACTCTGATATTTTCTATTTGACTCCACTTCTTTTCCTTTTCTTTCTTTAATACTGGTAATGACACACTAAATTAATCTCTCAACCCACTAATTGGTCCCCACCCACCATTCAAAAAAACTGCTATAGCCAGGGCGCATCGCTAAAGGTTGCCAACAGGGACGTGATTAGAAAGGCAGGTTGGGACGGGACTGCTCAAATGTTCTAAGAGGCAGGATCAGTTTTGTAAATTTCCAATCTGTCAAATACTCTACTATTTAAAAAATATAATAAGAATGAATTATTAGAAAATAAAATGAAACAACGAAAATATTAAAAATGCAAGCCCGGATTCATTATGATTAGATTCAACAGACAGTGCAGAATGCTAACAGCACCAGGTGGCAGGAAGGTGCTGGAGGCCCTCGGGGTGTCCTCCCGCCCTTGACATGTGGCCATACCTGCCCTGCCAATCTCCGTCCTGGAGCCATCTGAACTTGCGAACTCCGGGGAGCTCTGCTGAGGAGAAACGTGTGTCTGTGCAGTCTCCTACCTTGTCAACAGAGCCAGGCTGCCTGAGTTCAAACCCACTGTCGCCGTCCAGGGACTGGGAATCTGTTGTCGAATCTGTTGTCGTTGTCCTCTGGGTTCTCGCTTGTACTCAGTAGTCTTCCTTAGTTGTCCTCATCCTCCCAGCTCCTTCCTCCTGCCCCACGTTGACCGTTGACCACTTAGGCTAAGCTTTCACCCTTCCTCAGCCCCTCGCTGCCTCGAGCTCTCAGAAGACGTTTCGCATCATGTTTGGCAGAGAAGATAGGAAGCCCCTACATCTTTTCTCGGGGTCTCTTTGCCTGTCCAGGCCAATTCTAACACCTGACCCCCCCACCCCCACCCACCTGCCCCGCCCCCTCCTCAGGACCCTCTTTCCATCAGACTCCCTTCTCTCCTGGGAACCTCCCAAACAGTCAAATCTCTCCTCGCTCCGCAGCCCTAGCTACACAGTGGGCGCGGGGAATGTTTAACAGCGGGCTTTCTAGGGGACATGTGTGCCTGTATACACATGCATACACTTATTATAAACTGTGTTGACCTAAAGGATAGTGAGCAATTTATAAATAATAATGAAATATACACTACTCTTTACTGTAACTTGCGTACAGCCAATTGGGTCCTACAGAATGTTTTCATTGATTTCCACCAACCTCCCGAATCTGTAACCAGCCTACAGTTGTAACTGACGAATGTAGTCCAACATGAATGTTGATTTGATATTTTTGTTTGTACCACCTAGTAAGAAAAAAGTGAAAGAATGAAGACATAGGTTGGAACTTAACTTGTTTGTCAGTGACATGAGCAACTTCTTTATTGAAGCAGATAATAGTTTTTGAATACTGGAAGAATATTTGCTTAATTTTTCTGTGTCGTTCACAATGTAACAATTATAGGCAAAGCATACATTTAAGTTTAATGTGCGTTAACATTGTCTCTGTAACTTTCTTGAATTTAGACAGTCAACCAAACAATAAATCAAGCCCTACTTTGTGGTGTTTGCCCGTTTTCATGATGTAAATATTCCCACCATGGCTGATTTCAAACTACCAATAGGATGTCACTGAATGAGGACATGAAAAGTACAATAACACAACATTACATAGTATTTCCACAGACATAAAAGATATAAATAATCTTAAAAGAATAAACAATCATAAAATATAAAATTATTGGGAATATTTACTATTTTTGTTTTAATATAATTTGTTTAATTGTAACTTTAGATCATTTAATTTTCAATAATAGCTGGGTATAACCACTGAGTCACAAAAGTTCCTGAAAATCTAACAATGAGCTCTTAGGAGCTGGTATGATCTGAGTATACCTGGATCTGATTCCCCAACCCCAGCTCTGCCTCAAGTGGGGCCCTAAAAAATCTCTCCAAACACCTGATGGCCCCATCTAAAGTATACTTTTCAGGCCTTATAAGCCAAACTGAACTCACCTTCTTTCTCTCAAATATGCTCCTCTCTGTGCAGTTTTGTGGGGTGACTCTGAGTTCCTTAGGACACACCTGGTTTGAGATGCATGTGGCACAGCCAAGTGGAAAAGTCTCTTCACCGGTTGGATATTGGAATCTCAACTTTAGGGGAAAATCTGATTGAAAGATGGGATTTGGAGCTGGGCACGGTGGCACTTGTCTGAAGTCCTAGCTACTTGGGAGGCCAAAGCAGGAGGATCCCTTGAGCCCAGGAGTTCAAGACCAGCCTGAGCAATATAGTGAGACTCTGTCTCAGTTATAAAATAACTACAAATTTAGGCTGGGCTCGGTGGCTCACGCCTGTAATCCTAGCACTCTAGGAGGCTGAGACAGGAGCATTGCTCGAGGTCAGGAGTTCAAGACCAGACTGAGTAAGAGCGAGACCCCATCTCTACTAAAAATAGAAAGAAATTAATTGGCCAACTAAAAATACATGGAAAAAATTAGCCGGGCATGGTGGCGCATGCCTGTGGTCCCAGCTACTCAGAAGGCTGAGGCAGAAGGATTGCTTGAGCCCAGGATTTTGAGGTTGCTGTGAGCTAGGCTGATGCCACGGCACTCTAGCCCAGGTAACAGAGCATGACTCTGTCTCAAATAAATAAATAAATACAAATTTAAAAGAAGAGTGAATGAAGTACAATAAGATGTTTTATAAAAAATGGGAGCCCTCAGCAAGCCAGCATTTGTGAATTGTCTCCCTCGTGGAGGGAGGGAGTTGACTGAGGAGAGAAGGCTAAGACAAGACCCTGCGGGACCCCAGCACTGAGGGTGGCCCAGAGAAGGAGAGGGGAGGAGCAGCGGGGGGAGAGGGACAGGGCCAGCAGAACAGGCCCTCGGACGAAAGAGGAGACGGGTGCTCAGTGCAGGGCAAATGCAGCAAAGATCAAAAAGTGCCTGAGGAATTTAGGAATTCGGGGTCACAGGTGGCCGTAGTGTCACTGGGTGAAGGAAGAACAGCTGTAGAGGAAAAGTATGGGGCAGCAAAGGGCAGGAGAAAGTTTGGGAGATGAGCCAGGGCTGTGGGGTCAGGAGAGGGACCAACAGGTGTGGACACACACCCAGCTGGGGACATTGGCCTCGGGCAGGGAGAAGTGTCTCTCATGCGGGTGTGCACAGACGCAAGCGTGGAAGCCAAGCAGGAAAATAAGCAGATGCCAAGCCAGGATGGCCTGCAAGCTGTAGCTTGGGTTCTCTGGGAGGCAGACCCCAAACGGAGCTGGGAGACGCTGGGGGTGACGCCTGTGCCAGGTAGCGGGAGGAGCAGAGTGGCCAGGGAAGGACCTCAGCAGAGAAGCAGGTGGCAGGACTGGAGCGGAGTGGTGCTCAGACTGCAGGTGGCAGAGCCAGAGGGGCCAGGGCCCGCCCACCCCATCCACGCTGAGCGGCCGTGCCGGGGCTGTCCTCGTCTCCCCTGGCGGGCAGAGCTGCACGGCACCGGCGTGACGCCGTAGCAGGAGAGGCGGGCTGGCCACCTCTGATTGCTCACTGGGGTGGGAAGTGGATGGCTTGCTGGAGTGTGGTGGCGAGGCCGTGGGCCGGGCACAGTGGGGAGGCCGGGACAGCCAGGAGGAGAGGGGAGGTGCTGCCGGCTCAGTGAGGTTTGGAAGGTGGGTGGCCTGAGCTGCAGTAGCTTAGTCCCACGCTGGGGGTGGGGAGGGTCTGGCCCCAGGCTGGGTGTCCTTGCCAGGTTGGGTGGGGCAGTGAGGGTCGGAGGGGGGTTGGCGTGATAGGGAGGGCTAGGCCTTCAGGAGAAGGGGAGGCAGGGGGTGGGGGCGTTGCTGGGGGCCCTGCGGAGCTTGGCGGGGTGAGAGCAGGGGGCAAGAGAAAGGCTGGGATCTAAGGGGTTTCTGGAACCGTTTTCATTTTGATGCAGAGGTGAAAGAGTGCCTGGTAATGACAGTGTTGGGTGGCTGAGAGGGCACGGAGCCATGAACCCAGGCTGTTCTCTGCTGGCATGTCACGGTCCTATAGTGTCCCCCATCAGCCAGCTGCCCTCCCATGTGGCGTCTTCCAGCCCAGCACTCCTGGGGCAGGGCTGTCCTCCGGGCACAGAGCAGCCTGGGCACATGCCTGGCAGCCCCCTTGCCCCTAGGACGGTTGCAGGCCGAGGCTGGATCCTCAGGCAGGAGGAAGGAGGGTCAGCTCTAGAGGCAGAAAAAGCTGAAGAGTCCTGGCCACGCTTGGAGGGCAGAGCTCCCTTTGAGGTGGGACGGGCCTGCTGGAGCACCTGGCTGTCCCCGGCTGCCAGAGGAGCACTGCCGGGGTGAGATGCGGGGAAGGAAAGGCACATCCTGGGTGAAGTGGACATTCTGGATGGAGCAGAGAGGCCCGGCAAGGGCCTGACCTGTACTGCAGGGGCAAGGGGAGACTTCCCCTTCGCCCTGGAAGGTTTGCAGAAGGCTCAACTCACAATAAGGCAGATCGATAAGAGAAAGAGATTTATTTACTGTGCTTGGGGGGAGAATCACAGAGCAATTACCAGCATCCCAGTGGGGTCCAGAAGTTTACATACGCTTGTTTTAGAGGAGAGGGGAGATGAGGAATGTAGGTAACTCTGTTCCATGGCAGTAAGTGGTTACTAGGGAGGATGAACAGGTACTCGGGAGAATGAATGGACGAGGAGGAAACAGATTGACTTGTAAATGATTCTCTTTGGAAATTAAATTAACCTGAGAGACAAGTATTATTATATATTTAAAATAATTTGGGCCAGGTCTGGTTGCATTCTGGATCTTCTTTCCTGCAATATAGTGAGATAACAGGGAGGGGAAGGGAAGTCCATTGTTCTTTCTCATGGGTCTGGTTTTTATGAAGGAAGGGAAAGCCTCTCCCATTGCCGGTTGACCTCTAAGGGCCTTTAATTCACAATATTCTTCATACCAAGGAGTCATATTTAGGGTGAAATTCCTTGAGCTCCTTCAGTGTGTTTGGAAAGCACTCAGAAGTGCTTGAGGAAAAGTGTAACAGGTGTGTTTGAATTTGCCAAGAGACATGGCCACCAGCTTCACTCCCTTGGAGACAGGGGCGAAGTCCACGGTTTTCTCCCTGTGGTTCTGTGGCTTCGTTGGGAGAGTGTGGGCCTTGCTGGGCCATCCAGAGAAAGGAGTGGAGCATGGCGGGGACCCCAGGCAGAAGGCCCCTTGCTGTGCACGGCACCTAGTAGGTGCTCAGAGGTTATGTGCTGAATGGCTGGCCAGATGAGGGGAAGGGCCCAGCCAGAGGCTGCCTGTTTAATATCTTTCCTCCCTTTCCCCCACGGCAATGAACCTGCTTTTGATTTTGGATTTGCTTTGCCTGAGCCAAGGTCAATTTCTACACAGCCTTGAGCCTGGGCACCTCAGACACGAGGAGTTACACCTGTCCTTGCTCAAAAGCCACGGGAAGTTGCTAAACAGAAAAAAAGAAGAACCACTGTGCTCACTGCCCTCTCTGTCCTCCCCCCCTTCCCTGCCCCCAGCTCTTGCCTCATGAAGGGTCAAAACAGGCAAGATAAAATCTGTCCAACCCATAGCTCCAAAGAAACATGAGTTAGAAATGTGGCCCAACCGCACGCAGCCCTGCCCCTGGCCAGCTGTGTGGCCCTGGAGGCCCTGAACTCCTGTGTTAGGACAGGTGACCTCTGAGGCCTGTGCCCTTCCTGTGTGAAGGCCCCAGGCTTCTATTCAAGACTCTGTGAGATCCAAACCTGACATTGGTTCTGGATATTGGGCCTGGTTGTTTTCATCTACTCTGATGAAACATCAGGTATAAGGCAAGGAGTGGCGGAAACCCCTGCTCTTCCATCCACTGCTGTGGGCCCACTGGCTTCTGAGAGATGCGGTTTTCTACTTAGAAGCAGGTCCAGCCAGGCCCCGCTCCGTGGCTCACGTCTAGAATCCTAGCACTCTGGGAAGCCCAGGTGAGAGGATTAGGAGTTCGAGACCAGCCTGAGCAAGAGCAACAGCCTGTCTGTAGTAAAAATAGAAAAATTAGCGAGGGGTGATGACACATGCCCATAGTCCCAGCTACTTGGGAGGCTGAGGCAGGAGGCTGGCTTGAGCCTAGGAGTTTGAGGTTGCAGTGAGCTATGATGACAACATGGCCCTCTAGCCGAGGCAACAGAGCAAGACTCTGTCTCCAAAAAATAAAAAAAAGAAGCAGGCCTAGCCCCACAGTACCTCGTCCTAGCGCCTTGCTCCCTCTAATTTGATCTTGGAGAAGCAGCGATGTGGGTAGGCAGCCTTCACTCTGACGCTGGCCCAGAACCAGCTGCTGGAGCCACTTGCCAGGAGTCAACTCCAGAGCCCTCAAGGCTGAGTGAGAGCCCTTGAGCAACCTGTGTAGTTGAGAATATGACCAAGACATAGCCCTGGGTATAGAGCCAGTCCTTTCCAGAACCTGACACAGCACCTTTGCCCAGAAGTGATTTCAAATAATTATTTCTTAAATGCCTTCCAGAATTATTTGTGTGAGGGAATGAATGGATCACATCAAGCCTAAGTCAGGAGCCTTGAAAACTTGTACACTTGTGGGTTAACCACTTCGGTACGGCGCTCACCGGCCACGGAACCTTGCCCACAGCCGTCACTCATAGTCCGCACGACAGTTTGTGCTGTGCATTGACGACGAATCTGTTTTGCTCTTGTGTGATGAGGAAAGCTTTAAAGCACTGAAAGCTTGTTTTACTTTACAGGCAGCTTTGCTTGTAATGTAAATCAGAATAGGTAACATATGCATATATGTTTTCATTACATTATTTTTAAATGTTCACAATTTTATTTTGATAAATGAAAAATTAGAAAAGTCATATCACAGCTGTCGGCTCAAGTCAACGTGCGCGTTCATCTGTGGCTATCGACTATAGTCGACGCTCGTACCGAAGTGGTTAAGCAGCCTCCAGGCGCAAGTGGCCCCGTCAGTAAGATGGCATGACATGGCATGGCCTCTTCACGCTTTGTTCCCACGCTCTTCTGTCGTTGTGCCCCCACCGAAAGCACACACAGAGTCTCAGATCAACCGACGAGTTGTCTGAGTATAGAAACACTAGAATACTCCCTACAACACACACAAGAAGCACGAACTGGGAAAAAAATGTAGAAATTCAATTTTACTAATTTTTTTTAATTATGGAAATTCCCAGTGTCTCAAAGGAAAATGACAACCCCCAAACAAGCACGTATAAGTAAACAAACAACTTCGGGACACTGGCAGCAGGCCACTGTGAGTGGGAAATCATTAACAGGTGACTCTGCTCGCCACCCGCCCCCCAAGTGTCTGCAATTGTTTGGAGGGGTGACTCCCGCTTCTCCAACCATACCACATGTTGTGTAAGATGCTGTCGAAAGAACACAGGGCTGAAAGGCAGGAACCTCAAGTTCCAAGCCCAAGACTGCCCCCAAGGAGCTGTGTGACCTTGGGTGAGGTCCTTGGCATCTCTAGGCTGTCATGTTTCCATCTGTGCAATGAAGGGTGGCCTCCCCGGATCACTTCTATGCCTTGGGTTTCCGCTACACTCTCACAGTGCCTGGCCCAGGACCACCCAGGAAGGGCTTAGTAAGTACAAATGGAAAGAAATGGCCCAATGTGATTTATGAGTTAATATAACCCCAAATCTGGCTTAGCTAAGATTTGGATGAAGAAGGTACGATTTCCCCACAAGAGCACTGGGAAAGTTGGGTGAAATGCACTACTCTTCGTGGTGGAGAGTCACAAGGTGAAAATTAGAGGTAGGAGTAGCTCTGGAGGGGCTGCGGAGGAAGGGCCTGTTGGGGTCACTTTGGGTTGTGCCTTTCCAGGCGGTTTGGCCTATCGTCTGTGTCACGAGCCATAGTAGGCGTCCCTGCCCCCAGGTGGTGCATGATGAGTGTGGGCATGTATCCTCCAGAGACTGGGTCTAAACCCAGACCTCCCCGACCCCAGTCCAAGGAGGAAGCAAGCTGGGGTGCTCTGGGGCCTCCTTTGCATGCACACAACTGGCCACGGCCCTCCGCAGCGTCCTGGGCCTTGTGGCCATGTACTGACCACAAAAAGAAATGCTCATTCCAAGTCCCAGAGAAGCCTCCCTGGGGACTCTAAGCTTTCCCAACACTCTTTCTCCATCCTCCAGGCCCCAGGGGGAGCGAGAACCTGGGCGTCTCCCCGGGGAGGGTTTGCCCAGACTGGTTCTGAGGAGGATCCACGCTTGTCCCAGGAGGCTGACTCCGGTTGCCCTCCGCCCCCCGAGGGGCACAGCTCGCAGAGCTCAGTCTGCCAGTGAGGCCAGCTCTGCCTCACCCACCCTGCCGCTGTGGGAGGGCAGCATGGCTTCTCTGGGCCTCTGTTTCCTCCTTCATAAAATGAAAACAAGAAGCCCGACCCATCAACCATTCATGCGGATTAAATGAGATAATGCATGGAGAACGCTTCACCGAGCCGGGAGACAGCTGCGTTTACAGTGGTGATGACGCAGAGCTACGAAAACAACCTCACAAGGCCAGGCGCGGTGGCTCATGCCTGAAATCCTAGCACTCTGGGAGGCCGAGGCGGGTGGATAGGTTGAGTTCAGGAGTTCGAGACCAGCCTGAGCAAGAGCGAGACCTCGTCTCTACTGAAAATAGAAAGAAATTAGCTGGACAACTAAAAATACATAGAAAAAATTAGCCAGGCATGGTGGTACATGCCTGTAGTGCCAGGTACTCAGGAGGCTGAGGCAGGAGGATGGCCTGAGCCCAGGAGTTTGAGGTTGCTGTGAGCTAGGCTGACGCCACGGCACTCTAGCCCGGGCCACAGAGTGAGACTCTGTCTCAAAAAAAAATAAGTAAATAAAAATAAATAAATGAAAGAAAGAAAGAAAACAACCTCACAGACAGGACCAGCAACAGGCCGCAGTGAAAGTCTGTCAGTGACAACGTTAAAGGGGCCCTGGCCGGGTGGTGACTGGGAAAGGCCCTGAGCACCACCTCGAGACCCTGCGGCAGAGGCTGTGGCAGACGCTGGGGCCACACGTGCCCACAGCTGCTTTGCAGGTTACGGAACCTGCCCCTCCTTGCACAACCCAGGAAACTTGAGCTCCAGGACACGGTGACCCGCTGGAGGCCACATGGCAGGTTTGTGAGCTTGGACAAGAGGTCATGCCTTCCCATTTCTTCTCCATGTGGCCAGATTATTTTCTCAGATACTCAGTTGCGTGTAGATGGTTGTGTTTTCCCTTTCCCCTCCCATCCCAGGAAGGCCTTGGATCTGTCGTCTTCTGGCCTCTCCTGCCTGGGGCTGTTTGAGTTCCAGGACCAGGCAGAAGCTGCCCCTAGACCCTTTTCTCCTTCGCCTCTTTTTCCTCGAGTCTGGCTCCCTGTGGCTCTGAGGGGCGTGTTGTGGAGGCCACCCTGGGAGGGAGGAAGTGGGGGGAGATGGAGGAGGACCTGGGGCGTGGGAAAGGAGGAGGCCGGTGCGCTGACCGCTGGGAGGGGCGCGCCGCAGGGGGTGGAGAGGCTGGGACCTGGACACGGGCCCCCAGGCTGGGCACAAAGGCCCCACAGTGGCCTGAGCACACAGATGCCCCTCGCCAGGGCCGTCCTGCCCACATTTTCTGGGCAATACCATCAGCCTCCTGGATTCTGGGGTAACCCTCGCTGGGAAGGGGCCGAATAATGACCAAAATGGAATTTTCTCCACATCAGGCACAATGGGGCTCAGAGTTGGAGCTGAGCTGACCTCAGGAGCATTTCTTGCCCGCCAGAGTCAGTGGACTGAGATTCATGCTGCCCACGTAGGGCACTACTCCGTCCCCTACCCGATATCATTCCTTATAATGGCATCAGCCACTTGTACAGTGCTTTGCAAAGTGCCTTCACAGTTGGGCACTCAGTCCCTGCAACGGGCCCCAAATTTATGCCCATTCAACAGATGGAAAAACTGTTGAGCTCGGAAGATACTGTAGAGCTCAGAAGATAGAGCTGTAGAGCTCAGAAGACAGAATGGATTTACCAAGTTCACACAGGGAGTAGGAGAACTTGATGAAACCCCAGTCTCCTGGCTCCTAGGGCTCTTCCCCTACCGGTATTGCCCTTCAGACACAGCCGGGCTTCCTGCCACTGGCCAGAGCACGCCTCGCCGTCACAGTTCGCGTGGCCCTGGGCAGGCCTTCCAAGGGAGAAACCAGGTCTGCAGGGAGCATGTAGGCAGGCCTGTCCTCCCCTGTGCCCCTTCCTTGGTGACGTCACAGGATACAGTCACAGCTTCTGGACACTCACCTGACACTGATTGTATGTCACCTTGTATGGAAACTAAAGTTCTAGACATTGACAAAAATCCCTACAGATGATTAGAAAATCTAAAACAAAGAAAAGCAGCCGGTCACCAAACAGATGAAAAAGTCTGTAGACTCATTAGCAATTAAGAAATGCCCACTAAAGGCACATTGTTATTGGTTTCTTTGTTTCTTTCTTTTTGAGACAGGATCTCACTCTGTTGCTTGGGCTAGAGTACAGTGGTATCGTCATAGCTCACTGCAACCTCCAACTCCTGGGCTCAAGGGATCCTCCTGCCTCAGCCTCCGAGTAGCTGGGACTACAGGCATGGGCCACCATGCCCAGCTAATTTTTTCTATATTTTTAGTTAATTTCTGTCTATTTTTAGTAGAGATGGGGTCTCGCTCTTGCTCAGGCTGGTTTTGAACTCCTGATCTTGAGTAATATTCCCACCTCAGCCTCCCAGAGTGGTAGGATTACAGGAGTGAACCACCGCACCTGGCCTAAAATTATTTAAAAATAAAAGGTTTATTGTTTTTTAGAAAAGTTCACATTCTTTTACCCAAAGTTTCACTTCTAAGATTTTATCTCAAAACTTATCAGAGATGCAGATGGACATGTGCTTACAAGGCCGTCAAACCACTTGTAATAATCACAAAAAATGTGGAAATTATCTACATGGCCAAGAACAGCAGGTTGATTCAATAAGTTATGACGCATTCAATGATGATATGACGTAGCCAAAAAAAATCACATTATAATAATATTTATTGATGTTGAAAATGCTTACAATAGAAAGTAAAGTGAAACAATTAGGACACAAAACACAAAAGTTGCTAAATGCAATTTTTTAAACTATGCATATAAGACAAGAAGAAAATACATCAAAATATTAAGGGTAGTTATTAATGGGTCATATATTAATATTATAGTTATAGTGAGTCATATTTCCTTCTAATGTATTTATATATTATAAATTTTCTACAATGAACATATGTTATGTTTATAATGTTTAAAAAGGTATTAAAAATCTCCTACCCATGACAGTTCCTCAAAGTATTAAACATAAAATTACCATACGAGAGCCAGGTGCAGCGGCACATGCCTGTTGTCCCAGCTACCTGGGAGCCTAAGGCAAGAGGATCACTTGAACTCACGAGTTCAAGGCTGTGGTGCACTATGATTGTGCCTGTGAATAGCCACTGCACTCCAGCCTGGGCAACATAGCAACATCCTATCTCCAAAAAAATAAACAAAAAAAAGAATTACCATATGACCCACAAATTCCACTACTAGGTATATACCCAAGAGAATTGAAAATGTGTGTTCACAAAAAAACTTGTACATGAACATTCATAGCAATATTATTCATAATAGCCAAAAAGCAGAAACAACCCAAATGTCCATAAGGATAATAAAAATGTGCTCTACCCACACAATGGAATATTATTCAACCATAAAGATGAATGAAGTACTGATACATTCCACAACACAGAAGAACCCTGAAAATGTTATATTACATGAAAGAAGCCAGACACAAAGGCAACTTGTCTGATTCTATTTATGTGAAATGTCAGAATAAGCAAACCCATACAGATGGAAAGTAGATTAGTGGTTGGGAGGACTGGAGGGTGGGGAGTGGCTCCTAATAGGGCTGGGGTTTCTCTTTGGGATGGTGAAAATATTCTAAATTGCACAACTTTGTGAATATATTAAAAACCACTGAATTATATACTTTAAAGGGTAAATTTTGTGGTTTGTGAATTATATCTCAAAAGAAAGAAAGAGAGGGAGGGAGGAAGGGAGAGAAGGAGGGGGAAAAAAAGGAAAAAATCCACTATGGAAAAGCCACATTTTACTGTTTCCTATAATTTTCTTTATGACAAATTATTTCCCTACTTTTAAATGATGCTCAGGCTGGTAAAGTGCAGTTGGCCCCAGAGCCAGGTCTTCATAGGCAGATCAGGTGACCATCTGTTTGTATGATGGGAGGAGCTCTGAGAAGGTGATTGTAACTGGGAATGTTTCCCTATCAGTTTCTTCTTCCCTCCCTCTCTTCCTTCCTCCCTTCCTCCCATTTATCCATCCATCATCCATCCTTCATCTATCCATCCATCCATCCATCCACCACCCATCCATCTATCCATTATCTATCCCTCCATCATCCATCCCTCCATCTATCATCCATCTCTCATCCATCCATCTGTCCGCCACCCATCCATCTATCCATTATCCATCCATCCATCATCCATCCTTCCATCCATCATCCATCCTTCCATCCATCATCCATCTCTCATCCATCCATCTGTCCACCACCCATCCATCTATCCATTATCCATCCCTCCATCCATCATCCATCTCTCATCCATCCATCTGTCCACCACCCATCCATCCATCCATCATCCATCCTTCCATCCATCATCCATCTCTCATCCATCCATCCATCTATCCATCATCCATCCTTCCATCCATCATCCATCTCTCATCCATCCATCCATCTATCCATCATTCATCCCGCATTCATCCATCCATCCACCATCTATCCATTTATCCATCATCCATCCATCCATCCATCTGTCCGTCCATTCCTCAGGCACTAGAGCTGCACTGCCCAGGGGACCTCACAAGGAGGAGCTAATCCTTAGAGTTTCCCTTTGAACTGGACACTCTGTCATTAAATCTGCCCTGTTAAAATACAAGTTTCCTGAGATTTTTAAATGGACACCTGTGTGGAATTCATTGATCAGAGCCTCCTAACCATGCAGCTGCTGAAAGGGAAGGAAACCCAGGAGGGATAAGCTTTAAGAAGGACAAAGGGAAGGGGGAGGCTGGCAGCAAGCAGCACCTCTTGGAGCAGACAAATGTCGGTGGGGACGTGAGGACGCTGGGCACTGAGAGTGTCTGGGGGAGGAGGGAGGGCAGAGGCATGAAGACAAACAAGCCTGCTTGCCAGTCCTGAAACCTAAGCCTGCTTGCCACCTTCATCGGGCCTGTGGCCGGTCACCACGAAGCCTTAGGCCTCTCAAGCGTGGCCCTCTCAGGCCTGGAGGCCCGTGCAGATGTCCTGAGTGGATGCCAGTCCCGCGACAGAGTACTGGAGTAGAAAGGGCTGGCAAGGCCAGCAGCAGGTGCCCTGCCACGGCCCCACGGGGGCCTCAGGAACCCTCAGTACTTGTGTTTTCAGTTATTCTCCATTGAGCCTCTTGTTGTTCCGGATGCCTCGGGTTTCCTCGTAGCCTCCCTACAAACATATTTTCTGCAGGATTTGGCCAAGAGTAAAGTCAAAAGAAGAGCTGGTTTTGAAAAAATAGAAGTAGGATGATTTAATGAAGATTTAAACACTGGCCTGAGGTTCCTTCCCTGTGAAGAACAGGTGGTCTTGGGCCTGGGACTCTCGGAGAGGGACAGAGCAGGCAGGAAGGTCCTGGAGCAGGACAGCCCTTTGAGCAAAGCTGCCACCTCCTGCTCAGAGCCTGCCTGGGGCCAGGTGCGGTGGGCAGGGCAGACAGTGTGTTGAGATTAAAATTGGTGGAGATTAAATTTGAGGAATGGGGGAGAGAGGGGGAGGTGGTAATTACCTGGTTCTGCTCATGAGGACTAAGTGGGCACCAAGAGTCAGGAGGAGGGGAGGGAGAGGGATCCTCAGGTGTGGAGGGCAAAGGTTCTGCCTGCCCAGCAACTCTGCCCCCTTCTTCTGGAGACCGCACCTCGGTTTTCTGAGAACCACCTCTCCCCCAGTTCCACGTGGTCCTGGTGGGGCCGTGAGCACAGGATCCACAGCCGCAGGAAGACTCGTCTGAGGATCTGCACCTGGAGCTCACACAGGAGTCTGGTGCCGCCTCTGCTCAGAGGCCATCTTCCTGTTCCTGAACCCCGGGCCCTCCTTTCCTGCCCTGCCTAAGATCTTAGGATTCAACACTTTCTGCAGCTCTACGAGCTAGGGGCCTTTGGCTGAAGTTAGCTAAACCCAAACTGATACCGCATACAAAACATGGAGCCATGGTAGTAATAATTCCCATTATTTACTGAATGTCTACCACATGCCAACAACGGTGTGGGGCACATCACATGCATTAATCTCATTCTCATTTTGCAGGTGCAGACAGTGGGACTCAGGAATGAATGCCTTGTTTAGAATTCCACAGTTAAAATAAATGGAAAGGGGATTCAGGTCCAGCTTGATCTAGCTTCCAAACCTAGGTTCTCTCTCTCTCTCCTTCCTTCTCTCTCTCTCTCTCTCTCTCTCTCTCTCCCCTTCCATTTCTATCTCTGTCTCTCTCTGTCTCTGTCTCTCTCTCTTTTGGATTTGGACCACAGGGGCAGACTGCTGAGTTAACCATACCTCACTTCTTGGCACTTGTTCACCAATGGTCCATGCAAAACCCAAATCCTTCCTACCTCTCCAACCGCCTTCTCATGGCCCCATGGTCATGGCTCTCATATCACAGGGTCTGCCCTTTTGCGGACAGGCACTCTAGATATTTGGTAGAGTTAAGCCTTCGAGTTTCTTTGTTTCCTTGAGGATCAAACTCCAGTTTCACCTGGAAACTTTTCAAAGTGACTCTTCAGCAGTCCCATCAATTGGCCAACCCACCAGCCCTGTTATGGGCTCAGTGCTGGGCTGGGCTGGGCTGAGCTATGGAATTGGTGAAAAAGGGAAAGACCAGTCCCTACCCTCAAGAAGTTTAAAATCACATCGATTCAACTAACACACATGGGGCACTGACTTCACGTGCCAGGCCCTGGGACAAAGAGAGGAACACAACATTGGCTGCCCTCTGAGAGCTAAGAGCCCAGTGGTCAAAAAGAATTAGGCAACCCACCTTGGGTCACAGGCTGTGGTAGGGAAGTACAGGAGGATGCGGGCAGACGAGAAACCCAGGCTTGGGTGTGGCACGGACAGTAACATTAACCGCAAAAGTCACAGAAGAAGCCTCCATCTATGTAAGCACGCCTGTTCCTGCCCATCTGCCTCATGTTGTGCGATAACAGTGGGCAGATTTTTTGTCACCTCTGGAGAGGAAGTTTGGACTGACCAGGCTTCAAATGTAGACTACGTGGCATGCAGTAAATTTTAAAATTCGGCCGGGCACAGTGGCTCATGCCTGTAATCCTAGCACTCTGGGAGACCAAGGTGGGAGCATCCTTTGAGCTCAGGAGTTCGAGACCAGCCTGAGTAAGAGAGAGACCCCGTCTCTACTAATAAATAGAAAGAAATTAGCTGGACAACTGAAAATACATAGAAAAAAAATTAGCCGGGCATGGTGGGTGCACACCTGTGGTCCCAGCTACTCCAGAGGCTGAGGCGGGAGGGTCGCTTGAGCCCAGGAGTTTGAGGTTGCTGTGAGCTAGGTTGACACCATGGCACTCACTCTAGCCTGGTCAACAAAGCGAGACACTGTCTCAAAAAAAAAAAAAAAAAAAAAGAATTAAAAAATAAATAAATAATAAAATTCACTGTGGGGGCCCAGCAGACACTTCAGAGAAGGAAGCAGCCATCCCAGACCTATAGAGACTCCAACCGAGGGGCCTGTCAGACTGTCAAATGGGACACAGATGTCCCCATATGCAGATGCCTGCTCTGGAGAAAGCGAGCAGGATGCCTAATATGAATCCCAACCAAAGGCTGCAAGTGCAACCGTACACGTGCCCAGCGCCCGTGCGGTGGGGCAGTTAGCCAGCAGGTGAGAAGGCCGCAGCGAGCACCAAGCAGAGCGACGTGAGTGTCCCCGAACAGCGTCTACTCGCTGGGCGCTGCCCTCTGGGGAAGGTCAAGGCCTCCCAGCTCAGCAAGCCCGCGTGGCGCACCTAGAAAGCCCCTAGGCGCCCGCTAGCCCTCTTCATCTCAACTGCCTGTTTCAGGGCCCTGCACACGGTAGGGGGCTCGAAGCAGAGATCTTACAGGCCGAACGGTTTCTGCTCAATGAAGGGAGGACGGTCCAGTACCACAGTGGACCCCCAACCAGCACAGGCTTCCTTGTAAGGTAGGAAGCTCCCTGCCATGCGGAATTCTTTATGCAGAGGCTGCAGACTCTATGCAGCAGTCATTTTCAAACTCCTTGTGATCTAATACACGTACATAAATATCACACTGAAAAGAAAACTTTTACTAGATGATACCATTTTTTTTCATGCAGCATACCCTGGTATTTTTATTTTATTTGATTTTTCATAAATGCTGGTTGTGACCACTAAAAATTGGAATCAAGGGCCACAGATGGGCTTGGAAAACCCCTGTGGAAGCCGGCTTGCCTATTCCCTGGCCTCCAGGGCGCCTCCCGCTCAGTGATCCTATATGGCTCCGTTTCCTCTTCAATGTGGCTCTTGACACCAGGAGGCATCTCTAAGTAATTCACGCCATCAAAAGGATACTTCTCTTAGGGCTGAGCAGAGGCTAGAATGGGAAGGTCTTGGGACCCTAGGTGGGCAGGGTGCCTGTTGACTGGGTGCCAGCTTTGGATAGGAGAGCTCCCAGGTACAGCTGCCCTGAGGCCAAGACCTCCCATTCACTCATGCAACAAATATTTACCAAGCACCTACAGTGTGCTAGGCACTGTCCCAGTCTCTGGGGATACAGCCACGAATAGGAAAAGCCCTGCCACATTGGAGAGGCTGTGGAGAAACTGGAACCCCTGGGCATTGCAGGTGGAGGTGTAAAATGGTGCAGCCGCTGTGGAAAACAGTATGGCGGCTCCTCAAAAAGTTAAACGTAGAATTACCACATGATCCAGCAGTTCCACTTCTTTGGGTATAGATCCCAAACAACTTAAAGCAGGGACTCAAACAGATACGGGTACACCCTTGTTCATAGCAGCATTACGCATTTGCAATAGCTGAAAGGTGGAAACAATCCCAATGTCCGAGGATGGATGAATAGCTGCACAAAATGTGGTACAGGCACGTAATGGAATATTAGTCAAGCTTAAAAAGAAATGAATTTCTGATTCATACTATAACCCGCATGAACCTTGAAAACATTATGCTAATTGAAATAAGCCAGACATAAAAGGACAAATACTGTGTGATTCCTTTTGTGTGAGGCATCTAGAGCCATCAGATTCGTAGAGATAGGAGGTAGAATGGCTTGGTTGCAGGAAGCGGGGCAGGGGAGTGGGGAGTTAGTGTTTAATGTGTACCAGGTTTCAGTTTGGGAAGATGAAAATGTTCTGAAAATGGATGGTGGTGTTGGTTGCGCGATATTGTGAATGTGCTTAATGACACTGACTTATACGCTCAAAACTGGTTAAAATGGTAAATTTTGTATTATGTATATTTTGCCACAACTAGGAAGAAAACAAAACAAACAAAAAACAAAGCAAAACAAAAACCTGCCTCATGGAACCTACGTTCCCCAGGGCTGCTCCGGAAAAGAGCTTATTAAGGAAGAGTAGGCCGGGTGCGGTGGCTCAAGCCTGTAATCCTAGC